>KZ807750.1:210794-221221 GCA_000696205.2 Oncopeltus fasciatus | reverse complement strand
ATATAAATTAGAAACTATGAAATAATATATGTTAGTGACGCTCTTTTCAATAGTCAGATAATGAATATTTGCGAGTTTTGTTAATTCAAGACAAAAAATGTGTTTCTACAAAAGTAAATTCCTTTATGCTTTATAAAAGAACTCAACGCAATTTCCAATTTTGGGTTAGTGATATTTCTCATGAATAGACATATATTAAAACTAAAGAATTAATTGAAAATTAATGATTTTGAATTCATTACTTCTAATATTGTGCATTGTATTTTACATAATTGCATTCATTTGTAAAGTCAGTCATAGAATAGTATTTTATTCTTTAGTGCAAAAGTTTATTTTAAAATATATCTATTACTGACATAAATTATTGTAACTCACCTATTTTCTATAATAGTCTGATATGTACCTGGAAAAAAAAGAAAAATAATAATTTTAGGTAATTATATGAAAATACTTAGTTTCATAAAAATATATGTTTAAACGCCCTATAAATCATCAGCGAAGAAAGACATATTTATGGAAGGTAAAATAAATTTTGATCATACAAAAATATATAAAATAAATAAAATTAAATTGGCAAAGTAACATAAACCAGGTATTTTTATAGTTTTTTTTTTTTTTTTTACTAATGGCATATTCTCTCACTTAAATAATTGATGAAGTGATATCAACTAAACGTACATATAGGTGAATAATATAAATATATTATATTCCACCCTTAGCCGATTATAGCCATTAAGGAACTCATCAATGGGTGTGTATGTGATCCTTAAATGCCGTATTTATTTTGTGTTATTCTACTAATATTTACGGATGCTAAGACGCGAAAAACTGTATGTAAGGAGCCCGCGATTACATGCCAATAATCTTGGGTTCAAACTATGGTTTTCCTGTTCTGCTTCTGAACAATTAGTTAATGAATTTCTCGACAGGTTGTGCTACAACAGTCTCGCAGGTAAAACAGATTGAGTTCCACTCCCTCCTAGGGAAGTAATACAGTCAGGCCGGCATTACCCTAAAAATGGAAAATTGGCCACTTCGAATTGATGAGATCTTTAATTTTACAGGTGGCTACACATCTAAGGTAATAAACTTATAAAAAAAAACCACACTTCGTCAAAAAAATATTATGTATTATGTAAGGGTAAGGAGCTGTGCTAATCACTCCACTGCGTTCCTGACAAAAAAATATGATCACGAAACCTACATGCCAACTCATAAGCAAATTCTGAGAAGATTAAAAAACATTTTCAAAAAGAATGATATTAATGACAATACCTTGACTTGAATCTGCTAAAACTAGCAGCAAGCACACATACTATTAATAATAATATGTTCCCAAACTAATAAAATCTTTGTTTTATCTTTATTTGATAATCTAATTTTTTATTTTTTTCAGGATTACTTCAAAGGAGACGAAGAATTCCTGCGAATGATTCCTTCGAAACTTATTTCTTCTGGGATACACCCTGGGTAGCCGACTGTATAAGGCATATGTGTACCCCCTGGGTCTCTATAAACTCCAACGAGACAAATTTTTAAAATTTTTTATTAGAAATGTGAGGATTATTTATTGAAATTGAAACGTCCTATTATAATTTTATTTATTTATTTTGACAGGATACTTTAGAAGAAAAAAAATATGTGGAACTCCACTAATATAAGATGAAAGATTCTCTCAGATGATTGATAAATAATAAAAATTGAGTCAATAAAATATCCAAAGTTCTCGATTGAAGAAGAAATTGGCATGGGTCTACAAAACGCCGGTAAAAAAAAGAGTCTGCAAAATTAGCATCTTTAAAATAATAACCGACGTTTCGGCTTACATTGTACGTCATTTTCAGGGTTGTCATTTGGGCTCTTCAATCATATACCTCTATGGTCATCAACTTCTCAAGCTAAAATACTAAAAGTTTGTTTTTAGGAGAGAGTAGAAAGCTCAACACTCTATATAGACCTAATAAAAAGTATAAGTGCCTACGGCCAAATGTTTCATACCCAGTCCTCTTTATTGACTCTTGGTCGGAAGGTAATTCTACTAAAAATAATCGCCATTGCAGTGCACATTAATCAATTTGTAAAAACTCCAAGAAAGAAAGAGAAGAAATGACGTTGCATTAGTCATGCATCATTCTTGTTAAATTTACATGCTTATATTATATTAATATTCGAAGCTTCATTCATCAAGATATTTACATTTGGTATTTCTACATGAATGTTAGTTCCACATTCGAAAATGTCTTATCTTTGCTGATTCTCGCTTTCTACATCCCTAATAATCTGTCCTTTTCACTCGAAAATATATTTTATAGGTTAATTGAGAGGCACAGCGAAACATTTATAATGGTTAACTTTGCGATTCACTTTACATGTCTCTTCAGTGGGAACCCCAGGGGAGTGGTCTCCTTCAAGTAACTCAAAGAGGACTCTACCAGGTTCCAAGTTCTATGGGCGGGAAGAGCAGCTACTGGTATACGGGGATCAATCATTATTGCATAAATGCCCTGTGGGAATACCCATTTATTCAATATGGTGGTAGTATACACGTTTCGTTTAGGATACCAGAGGTACATGTATATGTGTTTACACTAGGTCCTTTAGGAGCCAAAACTAGCTATCTGGAAACCCTATGATACTAACATGTGGATGCAAAATCTCCATATATTGGAAAATGCACGATCTGATAGAACACTCTTTGCACTTAAGGTTACTCCAGAAGAATTCCTTCCTTGCCAGCTTGATATTCTTTGTCTAAGACTGGATGCGTACTGCTAAGATGTCTGCTGTAGTGCCAGTCGTACCAGACCCCTTCCCCCTCTCTAAGACTACATACACATATAGATATATAGATTGATTGAGGCTGTACCTGTGAACTCGTCCTCCTCTAACAGATCCTTTGCTACACCTGTGCAACAGTTTTGGCAGGATGGCTGAAACCACTCCTTTATGCAGAATTCTTTATTTGGCGGGACTTTCGTATAGCTTCCCCTCTCCGATCGAGCAAACCCTGAAACTGAACCATTATCAGGATCTTCTCTTTCCCACTCCTAACCTAATAAATTAGCTCTAAATGTTTCCTACCTAACTACTCACCTACACCAATTAAATAACTTTTAAAAATAAATATTAGATGGTATCTACTTTAGGCAAACTAATTTCTTCCCTATACTGAGATACAAAATTTAAAATTAGCTCGAAAAACATCAGCAGAGCCAACATAAATACAGATAAACTATACTCTGCTAATGTCATTTTATTTCTATTTAATTTTGTTAAAACATTGTTAGAATGAAAATGTGATTTCTCGTGTTCCGAAATCGGTCGGCTTCTATCAGCTGTATGTAGACAGGGGCTACATGGTGTAGCAGTATTCTTTGAGAACATTTCGATTAATGAAAATGTGATAAGCGTCGGTCTACCTAAGAGCAGCGCAAGATTAACAGATTTCCCATGTTTCGTTAATGTTGGACACATGACGAGAGTGCATGACCAACATGATTGCCAAAAAGGGAATAATAATAATAATGTTCCAATTATTTTTTATTTTTACATTTATATAATTCAAGGAAAAGATTAAATGTTTACTCAATTATTGTAAAAGATATGCGCTATTAAGCTTTTTCTATATATGTTCCTATTATTTTATTTATTTTTTACATTTATATGATTTAAAAAAATTAACTTTATAAATATTTATTTGGTTGTGGTTTATTATCCCACGTAAATGATAAACAATTAATGAGAGGGAATAGAATAAATAATCTATCTGTCACAGTCTGGACTCGAACCTGGATCTCCTGCTTGCCGGGCCGGTATGCTATCCATTGCACCACCAGAACGAGCTAGATAACTTTAAAATTCCCACCATAATAACGAGAGCCTAACCCACAAGAATGACGAATACATCGTCTTATAGATATTAGCCAGCATACCGGCCCGGCAAGCAGGAGATCCAGGTTCGAGTCCTGGCTGGGAACGATCGATTTTTTTATTCTAGTCCCTCTCAATAATTGTTTTTAAAAAAATTAAGTGTTTGTAAGACATATATCTATAATATTAATATTTTTTAAATTCTTTTAATGCTTATAAAATTACAAAAAGCATACTTTTAAAATAGAAAACCAATACATTGTTTATAAAGACTAGGCATAAAAGAGCTCTGCTTTAAATATTTGGATTTATTATGATTTTTCTAAGTCTTATATTGTTTACGGGAAAGTTAATTTTCTCCTACCCTCTTAAGATGGATTCCTTTAGGCTCCACCCCCTGGAATCTTCAGATTACTACAATACGTCCACTCTCCCATGGATGTAAAAGTGTAATAACTTATAGCACAGTGGGAGCTCTTGAAAAAGATGGTATTTACGACATCCCCACCCTCCCATTCATTCGGTTTTACGATTCTCCACTTCCTCATTCGTTATGCGCTTCCCCATGCGACAGTATGCTTGAGCTGAATGACCTCTCTAGGTCACTGTCTGTTTACTATTTCTTTTGAGATCATGAAAATAACCTCGGATTTTAATATCATGTATATTGTTTGGACAGAAAGAAAATTCCTTCGTATACAGAAGCATAAAAATCAAATCAAATGAATCATTAGATTATAAAAAAAAATGTAATAACTAAATCAGAAAACATTTATACATTTAAAATTAGTTAGCATAGGTGATGACTTGTAATTTTTTTTCATAAAGTGGGAACAATATTTTTTGTCCATTTGATTCGGCATGACTAAATTTATTATCAGTTAGATAACCTGTTATCACATTTAAATATATAAGTTTTAGTGCATTCACGACAAGACAAAACAGTTATAGCGACATCCACAGAAGTAAAAGTATATAAATTATCTATTAAGCGGTGCTAATTCTTTCAATTTTGGTTTAATTAATTTTAATGGATGTAAAAAAATATATTAAATTCCATTAGGGTTAAAATAGACAGACAAACTGTAGAAAAAACTTTTTAAAAAAAATATTAGTGATAGTTATAAGACAAGTTCTTTGAGAACTGGGATCTACTTAAAAATAAATAGGGGGCGGTTCTAGATACATTTTCAACATACTAGTTGTTCGTATTTTTATATTAGCCAAAAACATTTGTTTAATACTAAAATTTATGGTATAAATAACACATAAACATTGAAAGTTAATGTCTACCTCCATGATGAAGCTCAGGAGCAGCTTGTAGTTTCTTCTTATTGTTGAAGAAAATGTATGATTTTCAAATTTAGTAAATCTTTTGAGTTTTAATTTAAGATCATTACTAAAATAGGGTTTTTCTTGGCCATTGGTTATCTTGAAAATTTATAGATGTTCCAGCATTTATGATGACTATGTATTGGTATGAGTAGTGGAGACGGAGTCTTTAAGAGCGGGACTTACAAGAAGACGGGCGACGACACCAGGCTAGGCGTGAGAGCCCTGGCCGGGCCAGGGCTTACTCAGGGTTCAGAAGCTATGTCAAAAGGTACGATGATCGACCACTAGTCGAGAAAAACTCACGCTGGCAGGTAAGACGTAGCTGTTTAATCACCATATTGAAGGATACAGATATGGAGGCCAATGTGGCCTGTCAGCAGAGAGTATCCACGATTCAGCGAGAAGCAAAGCAGCGGAAGCTAGTGCAGGAGAAGTGCAGACAAGCGCAAGAGTAGCGAAAGCAGAAGAGGAAGGGACAGAATTAAGACAACTAGCATTTTAAGAGTAAATTACATTGCTTATAAGTCGGAGAGAGAAATGGACCACGCTGCTTTTCTCTAGAAAAATAGAGAATAAAGAAAAAAACTTAAAGTTGCGAAGGGCTAGATTTCCTTAAGGGAAACCCGCTCAAAAGGCATCTTTGAATGTTCTTATCTAATCTCCTGTTGGCATCAGAGTTGCATTCATTCTCGACTGAAAGATTTATTTTTTGAAACTCTTTTGAAAAATAAAATCTGTAAGTATATGTTCCGCAGGAAGTGGCTGAGATCGCCAGTGGAAGTCTGGTCAACGTGCTGGGGATGACAGATAAGGAGTGTGTCCTATCAAAGTGTGATATATGTCCGGGAGCTGTGGTGGGAATGCTAAACTACCGTCTGGGCTCTGCTATCGTCCTCTCTCTCCCCCTTTTTATTGTGTCTCCCCCCTCCTTGTTGATGTGCATCTGGAGTAGGGAGGGGGAGGGGGGCAGTACGACATGGAGAGATAAATTAAAGACTTAATTTTTAAGAGAGAACGCCATTATGTAGTGGGCATTTGCATTATGGATCGAAAGGAAGCGGCCAATTTTTATCTGGAGCCCTGTGCCAATTTCAGGCAAACGTTTTGATTTAGTGTTTCCTTTCTAGCCTCGAGACGGAGCGAAGAGGTTTTTCCTCCCGGGTGGCAGACTTTTCAATATGGCTACTCCCCATAGATCACTGACACCACCAATCAACCGAGCAAACATATTAAGCCTTCGTCTCTCCATTTTAAAAATATTGAAATCAATTAGGTTTCAATATTTGAGCTCTCCTATTTTGCTTCTATTTTGCTCTGTAAAATTTGATTTCTGTTACACTGATAGTTGCGAAGATATTGGCGATTATTAAATTTTTATCTTTCCCTCCGCCTTATAAGATTTTAACGTGAAATAAAACCGATAAATAATTCGCAAAACCACGCCTTAAAATCGAATTTAATGTAGATATTTTAAAAGTAAGAATCTAGCCGACTTTTGAATTTACAAACATTAATTTCTTAATATGCACTTTTTTAAAATGTTATATAAGTTACATAATATATATATATATATATATATATATATATATATATNATATATATATATATTCGTAAGCAAAAAGCAACGAAGATACTACAATTTTATTCCCTCTATAAACCCACCCCCCTCTCCTAAAACGATTCAGGGCCATTAACAAACTAAGCCATTTTACAACAAAACTTTTAATCTAAACATCTTTATAATTGGTTCAATATTTGAATTATTTTTTAATTTTTGGGTTTTCCCATTTATATATATTAAATTAGGATTTAATTTATATATGTTAGAAAAATGTAAACAATATTTTATTCTTTAGAAAGACGAAGTTTATCCATCCAAAGGGATAAAAATATGTCACTATTTCTGGTTTTCCATATTTGTAGACTACTGTCAATTATAAATAACAATTAAGCTAGCTAGCTATGTCTGACTAATATGACGATTAGGACAATAAAAGAGTGGGACCTTTTTTCTTCCTAGATACATTCTTAATTATCAAACGGAGAGATTAATAGTAGATGTTTTTGGGGGGGATTCGGTCAAGGTAGATCCAAAAAAGCCATGAAGATTGTTACCAGGGTAACTCGTCCCCTATCACCCTCATGATAGCCCTGAAGATGGCTTACAATGTAATCCGAAACTTTGGCAGATAATTAAAAAAATACACTTTTTTTTTTCTGTTTTTTTTTTTTTTTTTTGAGCAACCTCGTTGGAACCCCAACAAAAAAATCTACTAATTCTTAATAATTTTCTTTAGATGTGCTTATTGCACAAAAAAACAAAACTGCGGCTTGTAAAGCGTTATTAGATACAATTACCAACATATATATGTATATATGTTATTGATAGAAATGGTGAAAATATCGAAAGCACTTTTTAAAATCTGCCATAATAACATTCATTCTGAATTCGTTAAAAATTTAATTATATGCATTTATAATACTTTTTAAGAACAAAATATTTTAAAGTGAAGGAAGATCCTAAGCGTATATATCGGGCAGTATATATATATATANTATATATATATATATATATATATATATATATACATATACACTTTGAACTAGATGGCACCCAGTTTGCCGCCGTGACAAATGCTGATTTAGAACAAAGTAATTGAGTTATAATATATTAATTGATTTTAATAATCAAAATTTTAAAAAATTATACATAATATGAATTCACTATTTAATTATTAATTATTTAAAGGTTATTAGATTAATACTTAATATGTATGTTAAAATTTAGTTGGATTCCATCAAGTTTTAGTAAGAGTTCGGATACAAAAAAAAAAAAGAAAGCACTTTGTCCGATTCACAATTACACACAAATACTCTTTGACAATAATGTTTATGAGACTTTTTAATTAATATCCTCTGTCTAGAATAATTTTTTTATCATTTCTTAAAAACTTTAGATATATAAATAAAAGCTTATCCTTATCCATGGATGTATTGAATGGGGTGGTAACCTTCTACAGGTTATCCCCTTCTTCCATGACCCTAAGTGGTTCAAATGGAGGCTAACACTTAAGTTTTAAATAATTCGTTCGTTTAATAATTAGATTAATCATCCGTGACACTGAGAACTGTTGGTACAGGATGGAATATCAATGTTAAGGTTATTACTTAGGATTAAAAGTAAAATCGAAATCAATGACTTTTTCTCATTTAAATACTGGATTTACAGTTGTATCCACAGATTTCTCGTTTTCCCGAAAACTATTCCCTCTCACTTTTTGCAATTTAGAAATTTAGTTTCGCTAGGCTAGACTTAGGCCCTAGGAGTCCGAGGTCTTTCGCCCACATTTTGAAATCAATTATTTCTTCCCGTGTTTTCCGCAGTAAACCGCCATATCATCCTAAACCATTAGCACAGACCCTATCCTCCAAATCCTCTCACTTTTTGCAATTTAAAAATTTAGTTTCGCTAGGCTAGACTTAATCCCTAGAAGTCCAAGGTCTTTCGCCCACATTTTGAAATCACTTATTTCCTCCCGCTTCAGCCTTTTCCGCAGTAAACTGCCATATCATCCTAAAACAGACCCTGTCCTCCAAATCCTCCCCCTATATTCACAAAGATAAAAGTGCATTTATTTAAATCTTGTTTTAAAGATAGTTATTTTTATGTAAAATAGTTATATTTAGTCAGCCCTTCTGAATTATGTACATAAATTTTTATCATCTCTAAACTGTAACAGAAGACCGTTAAGACAATTACCTTATAATAATTAGCTTGTAATAAAAATTTGATTTCATAAAACTAATTTAGTACAATACAATTGCATGCAGTTACACAGTTATTACTTCAATAACAGCAGTAAAGTTGTTGAGAGAAGTCTTCATATTGAGAGTGTAATTGACCCCACACGCAGTTACGGAATATATATTTCATATTTATTTAACATGATCGAGTTAGATAAGCGAGAGAGAGACATTATAAATCTTCTAAGAGGAAAATGGCCTTTAATCTTGGGAGCACCCTTAAGGATTTACGTGCCAAAGCTCTGACGCAAGGCAGCTAATGGATACACTGGGCCGGGATTCAAACTCCGCTCCGACTTGGTGGAGGGGGAGAGAACGATCTCTCCGCGTCGGATGACGTATAGAACAGCTATCATCTATCCACCCACTATCTTTATCACTTTCTGATAGCAAAGGGAGGCTCCAGAGTGCATGTACAGAAAGGAATGATAGATTTCATCTAGAGCCGACTCTAAAGCTCGAAAACAAAACTGTATGGGAAAATAGTCCGATAATAATCAGAGTTGGAAGACTTTACATTGGTGATTAAGATTTTTCGAAGACTTTCATAAATTATTTAAGCTTAGAGCTTTAGAAATCTATAATCCCATCCACAGAGCTGAGAAATGGCCCAGAAAGAGGTTCTCTGAGAGGGAATATCTCTATGTAACCTACTTTGGGTAGGTGATCCCTGAAAGCGTACAGCTCTAACAAGCAAAGGAATTTAAGTTTAAATAATCCGTATCTTTACTACAATCTCATCACAACTCACCCAAAAGCTCTTTTAGTTAGAACTACTTTCATTTGTCTATTTCATTGCTGACCTTGTTGTATGGTAAATATTTTAATACAGGCAATAGAACATATGACGAACGAAAGGAACTTAATTAATCATTTTGTAACCGAAAATCGTCAACTTTAAATAGCTAAGTTACAAAAATACCCCTCTTAAAACATATTTTAACAGTCATCATAATCATACAATTTTCACAAAAAGAATCCTATGCTGCATATTTATTTTTTTAAATGCACATAGCGTAAAACATATATATATGTAATCCGAAACTTTGGCAGATAATTAAAAAAATACACTTTTTTTTTTCTGTTTTTTTTTTTTTTTTTGAGCAACCTCGTTGGAACCCCAACAAAAAAATCTACTAATTCTTAATAATTTTCTTTAGATGTGCTTATTGCACAAAAAAACAAAACTGCGGCTTGTAAAGCGTTATTAGATACAATTACCAACATATATATGTATATATGTTATTGATAGAAATGGTGAAAATATCGAAAGCACTTTTTAAAATCTGCCATAATAACATTCATTCTGAATTCGTTAAAAATTTAATTATATGCATTTATAATACTTTTTAAGAACAAAATATTTTAAAGTGAAGGAAGATCCTAAGCGTATATATCGGGCAGTATATATATATATA
>KZ807750.1:171036-193647 GCA_000696205.2 Oncopeltus fasciatus | reverse complement strand
ATAATAAAATTTATATACAGTTATATAAGGCTATAAATATATAATTTTTATATGGCAAAATTTTCACTGTAATAGTAATATTATTATTTAATTATAACACTAATATTGAGCATTTGTGATACTTAACCTTAAAATGGTCACGGAGGAGAGAGGCGGAGACGTGAGAAACCAAGCAGAAAAATAATTGGTAAGGCACAATTTGGTGGAGTTCCAAAACTGGCCTTCCAAGGGGATGCGGCAGGAAGCAGTGTTTCAATCGTATCCGACAAACCAAAGTGGGACAACTGTCCTAAATCTCCATCTTTCATCTCTCTCTCTCTCTCTTTCTCTCTCTCTCTCTCTCCCTCTCTCTCTCTCCCTCCCTCTCCCTCCCTCTCTCTCTCCCCCCCTCCCCCTCCCTCCCTCACCCTCTCTNCCCTCTCTCTCTCTTTCTCTCTCTCTCTCTCTCCCTCTCTCTCTCTCCCTCCCTCTCCCTCCCTCTCTCTCTCCCCCCCTCCCCCTCCCTCCCTCACCCTCTCTCTCTTCTTAGGATTTTTATCTCTCAATTTTTTTTTTTCTAAACAAGTACCCGTAACCTCTAGCAAGAACTTGCCGTAACCTGCTTCTGAAAAATCTTGATTCGGTGACTGTCATGAACACCTGTCCAGCGATAATTTAGCGCCTCGCTATTATATTGAAAAGCAGTAGTTGATACAAAGCGAGTGGGAGAATTCATACGATCCCTTCTAATATAGGAGAGATGTTTTGGCCCAGTTTTCAAAAAATGGGTACCAGAGTTATTAGTAAAAAAAAAAAAACGCTAAAAACCACAGAGTTACATGGGGGAACGATAGCTGGATGCAACTAGGGGCACACCAGAAATCCTCAGAGACGTAACAAACAGAATCACAATAATAAAATAACAATATCTGTAGACAGTCAGCATAGAACGTGGGACCAAGCCTCTAGACCACCCTGCATCGATTTGGTAGCATTAAACATTTAATTTATAAAGTCTTCTAAATCTTTTTAACTTAGTATTGTTACACTGATTACATAAATAAAGATTTCAAATAATTAATTGTGGATGCAGTATACAGACATCTGATTTATATGTTAAGTATATTCTCTCCTACGTGGAATTTTTTTAACTTACCCCTAATCAAATAAGAAATTAAATAAAATATAATTGAAAGTAATTACAAAATATTAATATACATNTATATATATATATACCCTCGCTATAATAATAATAATAAAGGGATGAATGAAAAAAATAAATGACCGTTTTATTAAATTTGAGATTTCAAAAGACTGTAAATATTTTAATCCTATGTAATACGTACATTTTTAATTATACACTCAATTAATAACATAATTGTAATATATATAAATCATCGCCTGCATAAAAAAAGTAATTTGTCTGTCTCTCATGGAAGCCTTAATGATTACAAGGAAATTTATGATAAATGTTTGCCTAGTCGCCGAAGAAAGTGTCCTTCGGAAGGACGATCCTGTATCCACCAGAGGAAATCTGTTAAGTTTCCTAGACGCTGTAAACTTAAATGCATTCCTGAGTGCACCGCTGCATCCAACCCTCTGAGGCCTGCAGGGGGTGAGGGAGTGGAGGGGGAGAATGGAGGACAGAGGAGAAAGAGTGGGGGTGAGGGAGAGGCGGGGCTATGCGGGTTCGAGTAGCAAGCGCTTCTGTGTTATTAGTACTTCGGCTACAGGATCTACTTCTCCTGTAACAGAATACGCTTGCATTTCAAAGTCCTTGGCCAGCTGCTGCACTATTAAGTTTCAAGGAATTTATACACCAATGCAAAACTAAATTAAAAAAAAATACTGCTCGGAATTCTAATACAAAAACCAATAAATAAATAAAAATAATAAATAACCGCAAGTCGTATCGAATCACCTCGAATTTTCACCATTTACTTCATCACTGATACCTCAACCGCTTTTCGTCTATTTGTATATCGTAACTCGTACCAGCAAGCCAGTTTCGATATCTTATCATACTCCCTCTTGAGAAATATTTACAGGACTATCTTGTATCTTGTATCTACACTTAACCCAAGCTGAGACTGCCAAGAGAGAATATAATGGCCCAGAATCATGCACCAATGCCTATAAAAAATCTTTAGTACTTACAATCTTTAATCAAAATTCTTATAAAAAGAAATTCATTTAATTTTATTGTTTAAAGTTTATAAATATATCTTAATTAACAAAATTTTTTGTTATTACTTATACCCCCATTTATTTGTACTAGTTCGCCTTACAGCCCACATATTTTTTATTGCGTACACTCGGGACACCAAAGAATAATAATCTAAATTATAGGAAAGAAATCAAAAGGAATATAACCTTTTTTTTTTTACGAAAAACGATCAAGTCTCACGAAAATTAATTCTAAAGGTTTTCTAACTCTATTCTTCTATTTGATNGTTAAGAGTATAATGTTGTCGATTAGATTGTATAGAAAGTAAAATAGACAACAAGTAATTTACAGTTGAGAAGAGAAAATTTCTAGTGACACCATTATTTAAATAAATATAATTTGTGTACCTACTGGGTACGATGGAAGTCTCAAAGGCCATCTTCGTTTGATGGGGCAGGTCTAGTTGCAAGAATTACAGTTGGAGGATATGGTTTGGGATTTATGACAGAAGTAATATTCAAGATTTGTGCTTATTTAGTTTATGTTCGGAACAAATAGCTAGAAGTGTTATATATATATATATACACACACATAATATAGACAGTAAGAGAGAGAGATAGATAAGACCGAAAGTGTAAAGTAGTACTGTATTATCAACATATATTTAATTGAGCATGAGGTAAAAAGAAAAAAGAAGAAGATATAAATGCAAAGTGCTGCACTGTCAGGAACATGTATCGCTAGATCCCCGTATGAGGGAAATCAGGTGAAAGAGAAGTAGAGAGAAGGCCGTTATTGTGGTACACACTGATAAGTAATTCTCCTCGCAAGGTCGCTGCGTGACCCCAGCTAATCATTTTTTCAGCTGTAATTCTCGTGGAAGTCCCAGTTCAGAGAGAATATTAGAGGCGCTGGAATGTTCGGGCCTATCTGCCGTTACTCATAGACTCAAGCAAGAGGAAACTAAGTTCTGCAAAAGGAGAGGGATCTCTCAGCAAAGGAACTGTGGAAACCAAGCACATTTCCTATCAGATTCCATGCCAGATTGACGAAGAGACTTATTCGATCTTCCAGGCCGGAAAGAGCAATGAGACTTAATGGGGCGGGATCACTAAGGCGCTGGAATGTTCTGGCCTATCTGC
Organism: Oncopeltus fasciatus; assembly: GCA_000696205.2. Lineage (NCBI taxonomy): Eukaryota > Metazoa > Arthropoda > Insecta > Hemiptera > Lygaeidae > Oncopeltus > Oncopeltus fasciatus. The sequence goes on along the minus strand of KZ807750.1, from coordinate 190,359 downwards.
CGTTACTCATAGACTCAAGCAAGAGGAAACTAAGTTCTGCAAAAGGAGAGGGATCTCTCAGCAAAGGAACTGTGGAAACCAAGCACATTTCCTATCAGATTCCATTCCAGATTGACGAAGAGACTTATTCGATCTTCCAGGCCGGAAAGAGCAATGAGACTTAATGGGGCGGGATCACTAAGGCGCTGGAATGTTCAGTCGAGGAAGCGCATAACCTTCGTAGTTCAAATTTCCTTATTATGTGTTTCTTCTAAAGTGTTATATATAAAACATAAAAATTTAAAATTACATTTTAAACGAATTACACTCTCTACACTTTTTACAAACGATTTTAATAACATCGGCGTATTATAATTTAAATTATGATTTAATACCACCTCCCTCTACATCTCGACCAATTAAAAGTTTTGTGAAAAAAAAAAAAAACAGTTAAATACCGAGTTTATCATCTTTATTTCAAAAACTGCGAACGCTAGAGCGTGTACAGACAGACAGACACACAGATATTGTAAAAGTTTGCGTTATCGAGTAAACAACCTTGAATAGCTTACAGGTAAATTGTTAAAAATATATGAAGAATTGTATTTAAAAATCATGTAATCAAGGAAGAAATGATAAAGACCAACGTAAACGTATGTCATATCTTTATATGACATAAACATGTCTTTATATAAAGGAAACGAAACTCTCTCGACGATAATGTACATAACAAATAAAAACAGAACGAAGAATCAACGTAATAAACACACACATAACAATTAAAATGTTTACATAGAGAATTTCCAAATTTTCCAAGAGAATTTTCGAGAACGAAGATCGCTTTTCGTCAGACATTTTTAGAGACTCCTATGTATATAATATATATTGGTATTTGTTATTTAAGTTTTTTTATTGCAACTACTTATAATAAGGCATATTTCTTTAAATAGAGCAAGGAAGTTAAGAGTGAGATGACATTTGATAATCCTAATATCTTAATTTTTATACTGTTCGAAACAGAAACTATTTAACGTTTCTTCTTCCGGGTTGGACCGTGTCAAGTTTTTGATAGTTACCGAGCTTTCGCACATCATGTAATGGCTTCTTCAGGGCTAAATAGAGAATGAGAGCTGTTTTTTTAAATCCAGGTGGTATATAAAAACCATGTTTTATATACCAGTTGGTATATAAATACCATGTTTTATATACCAGTTGGTATATAAATACCATGTTTTATATACCAGGTGTATAAAAAACAGCTCTCATTCTCTATTCAGCCCTGAAGAAGCCATCACATGATGTGCGAAAGCTCGGCAAATAAGAACAATTTGACACGGTTCAACCCGGAAGAAGAAACGGTAAATACATCTGACGACCGTCGATGCCTACGTGAACATCAGAAAATTAAACATTTTAATAAGAAGATTGTAATAACTAATTTATAACAATTTTATTAATTTTATGAGTAAAATATTCTACTTACCAATATAATTATGATTGGTCGTTTTCGTTTATGAGAAATTAAAATGGACTCTGAGACATTTTTATTGACGACGGAAAAAGCAGGAGGGATATTTGCATAGGGAGCAATAACCCCAGGACCGATGCACTCTGCACATTCGGAGACGGAATGCACTCTGGCTGAGGATGCATTTGCGACGAGAGATGCAGTCAGCCCGGAGCCCCCCGACTGCCCTCTGGATGAATTGGGCTTCCGCGGCCTCGAGAAATGAAAGAGTCGAGGGTATTTTTGAAGGGGGTCTCGGCTGCATGCGCCCCACAGGGATTCGTCCACTTACCCTGATGAGATCCTTGCAAATTTGCATATTTAGCTAAGTGTCAAAAAATGAAGCTGCCCCAAAAAGGATAAAAACACCCCCCCCCTCCACCGAATATCCCTGGAATGAACGGCATCAAACAGCTCCTATTTATGTCACCATTCAGACTCGGGACTGAATAGCTGCCTAAATATAGAGAGTTTCATTCATTTGACACCTTTCCCTCCTTTGCTAATCTTTTTCTGAATATATAAAAAGGAATCTATCTCCTGTAATATTATAAATTTCTGAAATACTAATACACATCGAATAAGTATTAATGATACGAAGAGTTTCGATGGAAGGCTTATTAAAACCAGCTGCCCCCACCCCGCCATCTTTAGCAGATTTCCCTTTGCCTTTGAAAAGTCTTTGTTTTAACACCGATCCTTCTAGGGAGAATCCAGAAACATTGAGCTATTTAAGACACAAGAATGGCAAATTCGGAATTTAAGCTATTTTTTCATCTTTAAATAAGTTCCTTGAATTTTAAAACATATTGAGGGATTTAAAGAAATTTTATGTTGATAAATATTTTATATTTTCGTTTTTATTTTAGTTTTACTACAACATATAATAGACATAATGTGTAATTTTAGAACAATCGTCTTCTGTAAAATTTCAATTTAATATTATTGTTAATATTTAAAAATTTGACGGCAAGAGCTGAGTACTTTTCCTTTTTTTTTTTTTTAAATAGAGACTTCGTTGATAGCCAACGTTGGGAAGTGAGGCATGAGGAAGTTAACAAGGCACAGAAATTGCCAAAAGCCCTTTATCTTCACGGTTTTTAGTGAAACATAACTTATTTAAGTGGACATTCTCTGTTGCTTTATTTTATTATTATTTTACTGCTATTATTATCTATGTATTTACATGAATAAAGTTTAAGAAATCAACTATTTCATATATCAATAATCACAATAAAAGTAATTTATGTTTGCTTCAATATGAATAATGGCTTAAACTGGGTAAAACTTTTATTTAAGATTGGAAAAATTTTATTTATAAATTGTTTGGCCTTTCCCCCAAATACTTCTAGTTAAGTTACATACTTAGAATTCAGCATATAGCCATAATATTTCTTTGCACTTGATTTGAATTTTATAATAAATATTGCGAAATTCCCTGTACAAAGATTGCCTCTTTGAATTAGAATAATTAGAATTTTGTAAAGTAAAATTTTCCCTGAAGAGAAAATTTTCAATGATGAGCTAACCGAAAATCTGAAATTGTGTGCACAAAATTAAAAGCATTAATTATGTATGATTGTATTAATTTGCAAAATATCGAAATTTCATATAATTTACAAGAAAGTATGTATACACCTTGAAAACAACTATATAATGTCAAAAGTAATTTTCCCTTTATGAAGTTAACCTTCAGAAGATTAGCTATAAGGGCGATATTCTCTAAACTTATACTTTGAACCATGTTAGTATGTGTATTCAGTGAGAACGAAACTACGCTCACTTCTTCGGAAACACCGACAAAAGTGGTACAGGATGTCAATCCTCGAGATAAGTTCTGTCTAGCGTAATTCAATGATGACGGCTTGGCTAGGTAATGAGACATTACAGGCAGATACTAATTTCTCAAAATACTTTTCAGTAGACATTATTTTTTAGTTAAAATGTTTTCTTGCTATTTGAAAACAAAAAGGATAATACAAAATTCTATAAATAAGTATTATTTTTGGAACACGCAAATTAATTGTGGGTTAAATATATTTTTATTGGATGAAACACCAGCTGTGGTATTTTTGTATTATTATTCCTTGAAGGAAAATATTATTATTGCAAAATAAAATCATTCATTCACATTCCGAATAAAACTTTTTATTCAATACAAATGTTTTTTTTTTTTTTTAATTTTTATTTTTTTTTTTACATTCTGTTAAATTAAAACATTTTGTAATTTGATCACCACAATGAATTAGAGAAAAAAAAAAATGACATACAATATCAATCACATGAGGAGTGAAGGTGACCAATGACACCACTCTCAATTTATTTACAGATTATGTCCCCAGGAGGTCACGGGGCCATCTTCTTTTTAGTCGTCGGGGTGGATCATAGGGGTTGGAGTCCGATGACAGGGAGTGGGCATATGGTTTAGGGTGAAATTGGAGTTTACAGTGGAGGAGCGTGAAGCGAGTGGAGATGAAGTCTTGGACGAATGGGATATTATAATCTTGATGTAGGGTAGAGTTCGAGACGTAGTATGGAGCATTTGCAATAACTCTTAGGATTTTGGATTGGAAGGATTGAATACGTTGGATGTTGGAAGGCTTAGAGGCACCCCAGAGTTCTGCACCGTATGTCCTGATCGGTCGTATTAGTGTTTTATATAGAGTCAGTTTATTCTCTGTTGTGAGCTGTGAACGCCTGTTTATTAGTCTGTATAAGAGTCCGTAGCGCCTGTTGAGTTCTTGTTTTTTGATTTTTATATGTTGGCTCCAATTAAGTCGTGAGTCAAGGTGGAATCCAAGGTAACGGACTGAATCAAGGAGGGGTATAGGTATACTATTAAATGTGACATTAGAGGGGGAATCTTTTCTTAGTTGAAAATTTACCTGTACGCATTTGGACTCATTTATCTTAATTATCTTTGTCATCTGCAAATAGGGCCAGTAGGGTATTAGGATGGGTGGGGATGTCCGCAGTGTAAAGGGTGAAAAGGATAGGTCCAAGCACACTGCCCTGTGGAACGCCCGCTTTCACAGGGAAGTGTTCGGAGTAATCTGATCCTTGCCGGACCCTAAAGAATCGGTTAGAGAGATAAGATTTAAGGATTAGATAGATGGTACTTGGGAATATGGACTTGAGCTTATCAATACAAATTAGACCAATCTTTCGTAAATTTTGAACCTTAATTAGTTAATACAGCCCAGTCACCAAAGAGGCCCGGACTGGTTTCGATGGAAAAGCACATCTTCAGGTGTGGATTGGACAGACCTGGCGTTCCCAAACCTGACCTCAGAGGGAGGGTGGGAAGGTCGAGCGAGCCGAGATCCACGAACGGGACGAGTGCCTTATCTCATGCCGGTGTCTCGTTATCAGTAAGTCGGATCCGAGTTTGAAGTGTCCGCCTCACAGACAGGTGATGGATAGTGTCTGGAGATGCGGCAGTCCCATCATTCATTATTATATTGCCGCCTCGAGGAACATATGTTTTCTCAACCATATACCACCGTGCTCTTAGCATTAATAAATATTTTCTACCCCATGCTTGTTTCGAAAAACTACTTCAGAATATAACTGTAACAAATTCCCTACAACAGAATTTATATTTCAGTAAGATGGTCAAATGGTGTCAAAGTGTATAAAATACTCTTTTACTTTAAAAAAAAAAAATTTTCTCAACTAGTTTCGTCTAATATTGATACCTCTTCAGAAGCTTAATATTTAATTTTGTAAAAAGAAAAAAAAACCTGGAATTATAAANTCTCACTCTATTCCCTCTTCATTAGCGAGAGCCTAACTTACGAGAAAGACGAGAAATTCGTCTTAAACTCGAAGTAGCTGACATTGTCATGCATTTTGTCGGCTCTCGTCATTTACTTTATTAAATTTTAATTTTATAAATATTTTATTTTGTTGTGGTTTTTAATCCCACGTAAATTATTATTTTTTATACAATTAATGAGAGGGAACAGAAAATAAAAAACTATCTGTCCTCGCCAGGAAACGAACCTGGATCTCTTGCTATCCGGGCCTCGCGTGCTGACCATTACACCACAAGGACAGGCTAGTTATTTCACTCTGCTCCCTTCCTGGCGAGGACAGATAGTTTTTTATTTTCTGTTCCCTCTCATTAATTGTATAAAAAATGAATAATTTTACATAATATCACAATAAGATATGTGATACAATCTATTAGCTTTGTTTATTATGAATTTATTTTTGCAATTGAGTAATTTTTTTTTTAAATAAAAAATAACTAATTCCCTAAAATAGAATTAAAATTTCTTTATTGGCGACCCAACTTAGGTGGGAAGATGGAGTGAGGGATCGGGGAGTAGCAGGAATGAATTAAGAACGACTGGCATAAATCAATAGCTGAGGCATTGATTTAGCACTAAATTTTGCACCAAGGAAGATGAAGAAAAAGTATTAGCCAACTTAATACTGGGAAAGAGGACAAGAGATTGCGTTCTTCCAATGGAAGGAGTGCCACAAGTCACAGTCAAGATGGTGAAACATTTCGACATATCAGCCCCCTCCCCACTCGAATGGAATGGCTCCAAATAATAATTCTGTTTACTAATACCCACTCCAAACTGACCAAAACATCAATTATTATACGAATGAGTAAATGCCCTATGCATGGTAATAAGCCAGCATGAGAAGAATAAAAATAAAATATTAAAAAGAAAAAGACAGGACGAATTAAAAAAAAAAAGTTTTGATATAGTAAAGGCAGGGAAGATCGGTGGTCCGGTCTGTGGACTAATTAAGGAGATCTCGTTTTCTAATTCGTGGTCTGTGTGTCCGTGTGCGTGGTGTGCGAGGTGAAAGTGTCCAGACCTCCCAGCGTGACTCAGGAAGGTATGCAGGCCCCCCCACTACCAATGAGTGACCTCCTACATGAGGATTCGTATCTGGTCTTAAACGATCCAAGTTTCGTCAATGTTTACCGGAGCCGGCAAACAATTATTCCTCTCGCTAGGAATCACCAGCCATTTTCGGAAGCCGAGGGAACAGCCTTATCCCAAATGGAGCCCAAAACGACCACAGAATTTTACTTCTTGAGTGGGTATTCATAACTATGAAACATAACAATATAAAAATGGAAAGTTTTTGACCGTACAGATTTTTAGTTTGGAGTTATAAGGGTTCGGTCAATGATGATGTCACATAGATCAAATCTTCATGAATGACGTTGCTTGAAGTCTACTGAGGTTACTTGACTGTTCAGACATGAAGATTTGATCCAGGTGAAAATACATCCCCTCTCTTCTTAATGATAACCCTCAAGATATTTTATATGTAAAAGCGAAATTTCATTAAGATGAACAAATACTTTCAGTCTTTGAACCGTAAAATTAAAATTTTCTATACAGGTATACCCCTCTTCTTCTTAGTTCTTTGTTGTCTTAGTTGCCCCGAACTAATTAAGCTGTGTTAATCCTAAAATGTACCTTTTATCACTAAACAAATCTGTTTTGAATTTTATTACATTAATTTTAATATTATGCCAGGAAAAAAACATGAAAAAAACATTTTCTCTACACATTGCCCTCTTTTATGTATACAATTTTTACTGAATGTTTTTTTTTTAGTCTAGTTTGCAGAATCGGAGATAATGACATTTTTCTTTTATTATTATCTTAAAAAACGGTCATAAGAACTACTTTAAAAGCCATATTCATTAAAAAAATATTTAAAAAAAAGAGAGAGACTACAAATGTAAATATAACAAATTCTAAATTATATAGGAAAATTCATATGAATTTTTATTTGATATAATAAACTGTTGTACACAAATTTCCATTCAGTTTCGTGCGTTTAAAGAGATGCGTGTACGGTAACAGACTTAGGCGGCCGTAATCACACTCAGACTCTGTTGTGGTAGAAGGGTGAGAAGAAGAGTTGGGGGATGCTAGGACGAGGGGTGGCTAACCCCTTCCACTGCCTACATCCACTCACCACCATAACGACATAAGGACGCACACAAAGAATACTCCCCGCTCACAACATTCCCTGGGCATTCTTCCCTTCACACTCCTAATTTACTCCGACCCTTCGCAGGACATTGTCAAAGCTGTCCCCCCCCCCCCTATGATTTCCTGCCCTCCAGTGATTCCAACATGCCATCTCACAGCAGACCTATCAATTCTGCTCAATCGGCTCCTCGTGTTTTTCTACTTATTGAGTTTTGATTGCTCTGGTTCTGGGGATCATAAATAAAAGGCTAATTAGACAGTTAGAATAGTCAAGGAGGATACAGTAGTTTAGGTAAGATAGTCTAGATAGTTCCATAAAACGAAACACAAAAATTCTAACTAGTGCGTAATGAAATTATCATTTCAGCTTCAATTTATAAAATTCCCCGTTGAATATGCTTGATCTAAGTTAATTTCTCAGCATCTCGGTTAGTGAATATTTTTATACAAATTTTTATTATTTATCATGTAAACCCATAATTCTATCCAAATTTTAATGAAAAAATCAGCATTCCTTTTTACATTTAAAAGCAGGGAGCAACATTTTATTAACTAATACCACTAAATGTAACACATTAACCACTAGATCAATATTTTGAGTACAGCCAAATCCTTACTCCTAATTCTCCGATTTTACAAAGTAAGTCCTCATAATTGTACAATGGATAATCCTTGCAATAATAATTAACATTTATTATTTTAAACAGAAAATATTTATTTCAATCGTTTCTGGCTACCTTAACGATTCGTGATAATAATGATATGTGAGATTACTTTACCACAATTATCATCGTGATTTGAAATGAAAATATTTATTTAATCAAAAAATAAATCTGCGTTGATTTTTGTTCTAAACTAAATATAAAGCCCGCTACACTGAAAAACACTTCTGCTTTAAACATTAAAACCTCTCATTTTTATTAGTCTGATTTTGGTAAATATAGATAAATCAATCTTCTTATCTCCAGTCCAAATTGCATTTATTTTTTTTTTAATTTTATATGACTTTTAGACTACGAAATTAATATTTAGGATTCATAACATGCCTAATGTCATTTATATTAGTTATCGTAGCGTTAACTTAACACTAATTTGAAAAAAAATGTTTTGATTCTTCAATGATCCCTATCATGAAGACATAAAAACATGGCTAGCTCCAAAATTATATACATATCCTTTAGATTTTTCTATGCACATTCTAACTTTCGCAATTTTTAAAACAACAAAATCAATTTAAGTATTTAATATTTTTTGTAAACCGTTAGATTAGTTCAATAATGGCTTAAAATCAGCCAAGAAGTTATGAGAAAGGCCAAAATTTTAAATCTTAAGTTATCACACAAAAAAAAAAAAAAAAAAAAAAAAAAGATAAAACACACTAAGTAAAATGTAATTTTAAATCATTTATATATAATAAAAAATAAAAAGAAGACATATTTAAAAATGTAATTTCGAACGTGGACTGGTCCTTATTTTAATTAAATATCTAGGCCTTATTTTAACTCGTTATCTTGTTTCAAGATTTCCTTTTAATCAATATAAATCTTACCTGACCGCAGTTCCATTTTATTTTCCATCATTTAATTTAATATTAAAAACGAAATTTAACTCGATGTCAATGTTCCGTGTGCCAAATATTTAAATGCTTAATATATTTCTTTAAAAAGAGTAAAATTGGAAAATTACAGAGGGCGGGAAATTACAAAGAACAGGCTGTCCGCTATTACCTTCCCGTGGAAGTGACATGACGCAGCAAACTTCGGTGCTACGCCGCAAGGTTCGCTGCTTCACGTCCACTCCCACTGAGGCGTCTATAACCTAACAAAACATGTAATAATTGCTTAGTGAAAATGACTTACCTGAATATGTGATTCCGCAAATCAAATACCCTATTCATCCTATTCAATAAAAAAAAACATCATAGATAGCAGTCCGTATTTTTTATGAGGCCGCAATTTCATTTATTCGGTCTCGTACATAGGATAAATAATGCCCCAACTATTACACACCTCAATCAACTTAATTTTTCCTTGTAGACCACCAATCAAATGACACATTTCTATATATATTTCTATATCACACAATCTAGAGTCAGTAATCGTTGAACCATTTCAGAAACTAAAAATAGGATATAACGAAACACTTAAAAAAACAAGCCACTTTGAAGGAACTAGCAACTAAAGAACTAATTCATTTGTTTAAAACAGTCGGTACTTCTAAGCGCAATTATAGATAACTCTGATTACTGCAAATATATCTAAATTTTTTAATAAAAAATATCACATTAATTGGTAAATATAAAATCTCGAAGAAGAAAAAAAAAGACTCATTTTATTTTACGATTGTAACACGGATATTTGCATTGCAAACATCTGGAGAGGAACGACGCCTCCCCCCTCACCATAAGAAAATCTTAAAATCAATTTTGGTTTAGATTAATATTTTTGATATAAATACATATTTTCGCTAAGAGGAATATATGATTAAAATAAAATAAAATTCCAGTTTTGACTTAATTCGCAATGTTTTGAATTTGATGCATATATATTTGCTTCAACACCTATATCTTATATATATCTTATAAAGCATTTTATTTCGTAATGATTATATGTGGTATATCCTGTCAAGTTATTACTTAAAACAACACTTTTATTTACTGTAAGAAGTTAGGTTGGGTTGAGATGGAGATCTTTTAGTGTGTATAAATATTTATACAAAAAATAATATAATTTCTTCGATGTAATCTGTTACTAGGAGCAGAATGAATGACGTTCAATGAAATAGTGAAGTGGTATTTTGGCAGAAGGTGCGGTATGATACCCATGCGGACCGGTAACACCTGACAACTGTGCGGTCGTGTCCGAGATCTTACTCAGGCGCCTACCACTCCTAGCCAGCCACACTGGCAAGGCTGATGGCTGTCGCTAGCAGCTGGCCCATTAGGATGGTCTCTACTCGAGTCTCATATGAAGAATTTCAACAGATATTCATCTAACATTTTTAAGGGATAATAAAAATAAGGTCGTTCAAAATATCACATACAGATATATATATATATATGTATGTATGTATGTATGTATGTGTGTGTATGTGCTACTTATAAAATGTAATAAATATCAAGTTTTCTAAAATTAAATATTGCTTATTTTAAGAATAATGGATTATATTAAAAAATACAGTCTGTACAGTATTTTTTAATATTAAATCAGAGCACCATGAAGAACATTTAATTTTGCTCCTACTAGAATAAAGTTTAACAATATTCGGACCAAAGAAACAAATGTACAAAGTGAACGCCTCATTGCACTGACCATAATTTAGTTTTTATTCTTTTACTAAGTGAACGGGTTTGTCAATTTTCGAGTTCTGCAAATAACAGCTTAAAGTTTTATTAGGCATTTGTTAACAGTAATTTTCTCCAGCCTTTATAGTTCTTTTGAAAGTTTATTCTATTAAAAACATATTTGATGAAGACAGTTAAATTGAAGCACTGACTTACATTAAGCAGCCTTGAATGTTTAAAGCTAGGTTTAATGTTAAAAATCCTAGTTAAATCTTATTAGTATCCTTTGATATATTATTGTTGACTTTTTAAACATATATTTTTTTCAATCTCAATATTTTTGTTAGTGAAATAGATTAACATTCCAAATTAAGGCTTTATTTGACTTAATATAACACAATTTAAAACATTACAACGTGTTACATTAAGAGGAACAATAACAACTAACTGTATAGGTTAAGTCATTATATAACAATTAGTTTCAATAAATCATTCAGTGCTCTGTGAAACCAATCCTGATATAATACTCATGCAAGTTACAAACACACACACTTTTATAATCACAATTTTAAGGCTTAAAGCATAAGTTTGCAAGTTATTTTTAATAATTTTAAAATTTTGAAATCATAAAATATTACTTTAGTCTCTTTTCTTGGCATAACCAAATTCAAATAATTTTTATCTCTTTTTCCACATTACTCGCCATAAATCCTTATTTAGTTTTGAAGATAAATAAATATATAAATTCTCTCAAACATCTAGTGTCTTTATGAAAATTTTTTCTGGAAATAATCTAAAGTATTGGAAAAAAAAATTTATCCTTTTCAAATAATCCATCTATCTCTTTCTATGAGACACTTTCTTAGTTGAAAACAAGGCTATAAAAATACTTTCAAAACTTAGAGAGTTCATGAGATAGAGTTCATAGTGAGTTCAAATGAAGTTATTGAAGATTATAAAGTTCTTCTTCCCACACAGTTATATACTTGCTAATAAAAATATACTTTGGCCTATCAATTAGGTTTTTTTATTGTACAAAAAAATCAATGTATTATTTTTAAAAATTAAATTAATACTTCTTTAAATGAAAAAAAAAAAGTTTAAATTAATTAAATGAGAAGAGGATTGTCAGGATTTTGGTCTTGGTAGCTGAAGAATTAGAAACTAATTTGTAACAAAAAAAGTTTTATTTTAGCCAACGTTTTGGCCTAAATTTCAGGCCTTCGACAGATCTGAACAAAAAAAAAAAAACATAAAAAAATAATATAGAAACATGTCTCTATGAACAGGCCCTCATTAAGGGCTGAAAATTCAGACTGAAACGTAGGCTACAATAAAAATGCTTTTGGTTAAAAATTAGTTTTTAATTCTTCAGCTACCAAGACCGAATTCCTGACAATCCTTTCCTCATAAAACTCGACAGTCAACAAATTTACCTCCTTATTAAATAAATATTTTTTCCTCAAACATTATGCACATTATAATAATAGGTAAGAAGTTACCAACAATTATAATTGTGGTCAATGTAGTTAATTTTTGTTTTGAATAATTATATCATTTAAATTATTATTTAAAAAAAATTATATTATTCATTCAGTAAGCTTTTTTAAAATGTATTTTACCAAGAGTCTTAGGTTATTTTCTAAGGCTATAATATTATACAAAACAAAAGCTGGGAAAAAAAAATGAACATGAACCAAGTTTTTGTTTTATCCAACTGCTAAGAAGTAATTCAATTTTAAATTTTCAAGTATGTTGTGGATCGCAACACATTCATAACAAGTGTTTTCCACCAAACTTAAATGAGAGTGGAGACACTGGTCACCTCCTCTCCTCATGTGTCTTTCATTAATGTCATTTATTTTCTATTATACATTGTTATCAATTTACAAAATGTTTTTATTTATTTTTAACAGAATGTAATATACAAATAAAGGTTAAATATAAAAAATAAAAAAACTTAAATGGCGAGGCCAAGAAAAAACCTATAGCGAGACTGAAGCGAAAGCCTGGAGAGGAAATTTTTAATGAACTAAAAATAATTAATGATAATAGCTGAAATAATAATGATAAGGAATATAATAATGATGCTAAGTATTGATGAAAGTTTGCCCATTCTATGACACATCTGTCCAATTGCTGGTTAGTTGAGCAATCTAATAATATTCAGTGATACATTAATAGAATAGCCACATCAGTTAAATTTACCCAAAAGCTACAAATTACAGTAAATTTAAAATTCAATTAAAAATGTAAATTAAATAATGTTAAGGGTTAAATCCCTAAATTATATTTTAATAATTCTGTAACAAAAAATAAATTTATTCGATTATTATTGATGTTCACATTATTTTTAAAAGTANTTTTTTTTCCTACTTCTGATAGTAACTTTAAGAGGAGGCCATTTGTTCACTTAAAAGAGTACATTTTTCATACAGTGTAAAACAATAAAAATATTTTCATGTTTTAGATATGTATGTATGTGTATTCCAACAAAATTTGAACTTACTATTTATATTGTGATAGACTAAAAATATAAAATTGGATGTACTGAATAATCTTGTTTAAAATATTATTCACATTAATTATTTGATGAGAATAAAAATGATTTCAATCTTAAATCAATAATGACAAATAAAAACTTTTGAATTACTTGATAATAAAACAAAATTGAGACAAATTATCATTATCTCTTCTTAATGCATTAATAAATAAGAAACACTATATTAGTGCTGAAATAAATTAGGAGTAAAGAAATATATTTTATACCTATAATGCTATAAAAGAAAGTTGCAGATAAATAAGAATAAATAAAAGTTTGAACTTTTGATCTTTGAAAAGTTTGATCGAAGTTCCTATGGCCGACTCTAGACCATTCACGAAAGAAGAGGGGAAGTAGTTGCCCATTATCCCTAGATATATATTTGATATTTTCTACATTATATATTTTCCATATTTATTACTAAAAATATTATGTTTATTTTTTATAAAATTTTTTAGAAATGCAAATAATATAAATTTACACTTACACCAATTGTTTTATAGATTTTTTTTTTCGTATTATTTATATAAATGAAATATTAATGATTCTCTATAACAACCTTCTTCTATTCCTCCTCTGCCTCACTTGATTTCAGCCATTAATGAAATTAATCAAGTTTCTACTGTATAAGAAACTTAAGAAAAAATTTATATACTTTGCCACAAATGTAGAATTTGGTTTTTCTAGTTTAGAGATAGAAAGAAGCTTAAATACCAATTTTTTAAGCTAAGACAATAAGAAGAAAAAATACAGAAAATACAGAAATAGATTTATACATAAAGCTATGAACAAAACATATATTCACATTTCTGAAGTTGGATCAGTTAAGAAACAAACAATTCTTGAGTGTCATGTCATGTTACCCATTTGACTGCCTTAAAGTTTCATTGAAGGAAATCTATTAATAATTTTATAGATACAAAAAAGTTTAGTGATTGATAGTTGTATCACTTTCTAACAACTGTTAAATTTAGTTGTAAAGAAAAAGGTCAATTAAGTTTAACTAATTGTTCCACAATAATGGAGTAATACATTTTTTATTAATCAATTCTTGTTGATATTTGTTTATTTGTGCATTTCTTCTAATTAAGTAAAAAAACATTTTTTTTTTTAACCTTACCTACTTTCTATCTATTTCAGACATTGGTGGGCCATGTGCTCTCATGAGCCTGAAGAAATAAATAGATAAATTATAAGCCAATCTTTCAAGAGTAATTGATTCCTTTTGAGGAAGTATATAAAAAGTTACATATTGCCTTATGGTGAAACTAAAATTTAGATAGTTTTTAAAATATGCATATGAAAATTGGTATCAATAAATCATTGACAAAGCTTTAAGAACTGTTTTTTTTTATTATTTCTTAACAATACCTCAGTCTCTTTCTTTCATCCATAACAGGTAATTTTCGAGCTCTAAAGCTCTGATCATCCATCTTTAAAGGTTGAAGCTTCAATAAATAGAGAATTGAAGTTTGGTGCTATCAATTTTGAAAATTTATTTATTTTTATAAAACAATATTAGATAGCCATGGGCATTTAAGCTGCAGCATTAGAGTTTGAAGCAAAAATATTATATTATTGAAAAGGAATATTTTTTATTATTTATATTTGGTATTAATATCATGAATTACTAAAAATAATATAAATAAAGCTGAAGTAATTTATTCTGAGAGGACCAAGATATCAACTCATAATGTACTAGTTTTGATATTATTTCGTAATACATTTTGCCTAGTTTTAAGAAAATTAATTTTAAAGAAAGAAATTCTAAGAAGTAAGCCACTTAAAGGCTTTTTTAAATTTTATTTTATTAAATAAAAAAAGTGTTATCATCCCTTTCAATTCCTTAGGGTCATAGAGGGAGGGGCTATATACAGGTTAATATCTTATTTTAAGCATACATGGCTTAGGACAAGATTTTATTTCTTAACAAAAGCTTGTTCAGGGCAAGATTTGAAAACGGAGCACCAGGAATGCAATACAAGAACAGATTTCATGAGCTATCCAGATGCCCCACTTACAGGCTTAAAATAGCTATTTAAGCTATTGGTGTATAGCACAATACCTGAAGAGAAACAAAATATACCTTCTCAAAATCTTTAACATTGTTCAGAGGTAAAGTAATATCTAAATTGCTATTTAAAAATGAATTATATAAAGCTAAAATGTTCTTTATTTTAATTTAAAATAAATAAAACTATTTTGATCCAGAGTTAATAAAATTAAAAATTAAAACTTATTTAACAAAAATACTGCACTCAATAAACCCCATATATACATTACTTATTTCACAAGGGTTCACAACAGCCTCGGTAGGACTTTACTAATAAATTCAATGATAATTTTGATAAAAAACTACATTTTATATCATTTTCAATTAAGACATCAATTGCTTAGGATAATAATAATATTATTCTAATTAATAAAAATAACCAGGAGATATTACTAATTAAATGTGATGGAAGTGTTTGACATTGTTCAGAGATACACACGGGAGCAGTAAAGAGCAAGCTATTCCAGAATTTAAAAAAATTTCTATTGATTGAAAAAAATTCTATTGAGACAGAAATAAGTACTGATAAATTAATATTTTTTATTTTGATTTCTCTCTAACCAAGCTGAATCTGATAAATGTCAGAATTCTGAATATTAGATAATTCAATATTGTAGATAGCACCAAAACAAATTATCTCTAATAACGATTGCTCATCACTTATAATGTATCTTACCAATCAGAGACTACTAAATGTTTTATATGCAGTAAAATATGAGAGATCCATACCCAGGTAATTTTGATTTGGGGTTCAGAGAAAGTTTTTATTTTTATATAAATGATATCATATTGTTTATTTTTTATTTTAATGAATGTCGATCATTATTACTATAATTAGTATGCTACTAGTTTTAATTCATACACTGTTACATGTTCCATAAAAATAATTAGCAATAATCTTGAAGAATATGAGTCTTGAAGAATAACTATTTATTTTGTGTTCTCAATAATAATTAATTTTTTCACATTGCTTTTTGGCTTAACACCATAATCTGGAAATTAAACTAATCATATAGAAGGAGACCACAAAGTACAGTTACTGTATAGAGAAGAAAATTATTACCAGATGTAAAAAATTGAAGATAATCACTTCCAGCTAAACCGCAAAAGAGGGATCAGCCTATGGGAAGCGATCACTTTTAATTGATATAGAATTATCTGCTTGTTTGGTCAGTAGAAATATGCCTCTTGCCGAGAATATATCATTACATCTTTTTTTTTTTTACTTCATATTATTCTAACTTTATATAACACTCTGTGAGAGTGTGAGAGTGTGATCTTACTTTTTAGTGTATTAATAATTTTAAAAAAAAATTATTAACATACTATTCTATTCTTCATTATCTTTGCAAATTCTGTGTAAAATTAATTACTATATTTGAGAAATAAAATATGAATTTGTGCAGTTATTTGTGGAAAAACATAAAAAATAGTAATTGCAAGAAATTAAAGCATTTTCAGATTATTTAGGAAAGCTAAAACACGCTCTTTTATTTTTTAAATTTAAATTTTCATATTAATAATTGTGTAGAGAATACTGAAGTATCACAAAAGTGCAGAGGTAAAATAGTGTCAAAATAAATTTTAGCAGATGAGAGAAAAGAAAAAAGTAAATACTGAAAATATACAATAGTTTTTATTATTTTGCAGTTTTTTATAGTTTAGTGATGTAGGTGTTAAGAAAAATTTGTGTCAAACGGAGTAGATCTGTGCAAGCTAAAAGTAGAATAACAAATGCTCTTAGAATTGATACAAAGAGCTTTTAGGTTGATACATGTCACTTTTTATGTTTTAAAAATAGACAGGTATTTACTTCACCTTATCAAATTTAAATGATTAGCTAAGCTACTCACCTGAAGTTTAAATATACTTTCAATTAGAGTTTGGGAACAATGAAGTCAGAATACATCATGTTACATATAATATATGTACATTTATTATATTATATTATCAGCAATGACTATTCAGTATATAATCACAAGTCTTAAGATTCTCTTCAGCTTCAAGTTTTTTCAGTAAAACATTATGGAAAGCTACCCCAACAAACTAATCCTTTTACATCAGAGAATGTCAGATACTTAATGGTCAGTAAATTATTATTTTAAATATTATTATTTTAATGAGTAGAATAACAGTGTGTATCCCCTTTTTTAAAGCAGTTCAGAATATTGTTTTTGATGTATTTGAGCATATGGTATACAAAATAAATAATTTTATTTATTTAAAATAATTTTTGTTGATTTAAAATGGTTAACTGGCATTTAAATTATCCGTGATTTTAATAATACATTGTATTTTTAAAATATCTTAAACTTCTTTAATATTATTCCAAAAGGGTATGCTATATAACAGAGACTCAAAAATCACAAGGTATGTACTTGCTATCTGTTTGTTGAATAAAACTCTTGTAAGTTTCTAAAGAGAAACTAGCTTTATTATAAAACTACTAGCTTTATTAACTTTTTTCACTATTGAATTTATCAGTGGTTCCCAATTTTAATTTTTGATCCAAAATTACTCCTATGAATTTATTATTTTTTAAATCATAAAAAACAATTATCTAAATGCTAAGTTGAAGATACACATGCACACACACACACACACATATATATATATATATATACATAGATAATTTCCGCCATAAGCCATAATTTTTTGAATTATTTATATTTAAATATAAATACTTTGAATATAATAAGAGGAACCCTTTCTAAAATTCATATTTTGGTGAAATTAAAACATTTCTCTCATTACTTTCTCTCTTCCTCACATAACTTGTTAAGGTGTGTTGATATGGTTGTATTGTACACATACAGACAACAAACATGTGTGTATATATAACCAAATATAATCAAATTTAAAAAAAAGCTCATGTTCATAACTTTGAAAAAATACCTAATATCACATCAAAACACCCTAACAAGTAATGCGAGGAAGAAAGAAATTTGGTAAAGAAACTTTTAAAATTCCCAAAATATGAATTTTAGTAAACGTTCTTCTTATGTTGGCTATTCCTTCTCAAGGAAGACTCAATAGCACACAACTCACTCCTTACATGCTTGATGTATTTCATTAATTGTTTCTTAGCTTGAACAGTCATAAAAGGCTATTATAGTCCATAGAAATACATGGTTATCATTATTTATAATAAAAAATTCATTTATAATAAAATATTACTTTTGCAACTGAGCATTTTTAGCTTTTTCCTAATTTCCCGAGTTAATTTCCTTTATTTATGGGTTCATTTCTATGAGAATGTTATTTTCATAGTTTAGAAGAGAAAGCACATATTTCCTAGATTTATAAAAATAAATTTAAATATGCTTATTGTTATTAAATGTAATTATAAAAATTGTAAAAAAATAACTTTCAGCAACTTTTATTCTCCATACATATTATAAGCATTCTTTTTTAAAGCATATAATAATGCAGAAATTCTAAAAATTGCATTTATATATCTCCCTCTCTTTAAAGACTGACTATCAAAATTAACTAGCTTTTATTGATATTAAAATGAAATACAATACCCAGTCATGAAATATGTATAGCGTCTTAAAATAAAATAAAATACGTACATTAAAATCTCAGGTCGAAATTCAAGGCATTAACCTAAAAGATTTGAACTTAAATAAATATAGCTAAAAATATTTTAAAAGATAAATTTAATTAATTTGCTATTCAAAATATATTAATATTCAACTTAATATCATCATGTAACCAAATTCATTATGAAAATGAAAAATAATAAAAATTTAAGAATTTTTGTAAAACTTTAGGACTAATGATGATTTTAAAACATTTATCATTTTACTTAAAATGAGGTTTGGCAAAAACAAACATGGGAACTAAAAATTCAAAAATATTGATTGATTGATAAATGTATCATTTTATTTTAGATTCAAGAAGATAATCTTCATATTACTCTTTCCTATATAAATTAAAGTTTTCAGTGTCAATTATAATATTCATTATATATATATA
>KZ807750.1:154922-170233 GCA_000696205.2 Oncopeltus fasciatus | reverse complement strand
TCTCTACAAGACCGATGAAGGATATATATTTTTTTTTTTTTATTTATACAAACACTATCATGCACGCATACATACATATATAGCGAAGCTAAAAATATTGTTTTGTGCATATCTGTGCGTGTGAATAATATTTTTAGCTTAGCTGTAGGATAAGTAAAGATCTGTAATAATTTGTTGAAAGTAACCCAAGATAATAACGTGAATGTATTGGAAATCTGAAAGAAAGAAAGATAAGTCCTTCTTGAAAGAGATACATACATTTATAAAATTACATTTTATGCCAATAGATTCTATGAAATATTTAGTAGTTCCACAATTAAAGCAGGCATGATTTTGATTTTGCTCTTCCTTTGCTTCCCCACCTCTCTGTTTTACCAATTTTCTGATAATCAAAGTCATTTTTACAAAAATCACATCATGAGATCAATTTGATTTTCTGATAAGAAATCTACAAAAATATTGTTGTTTTTTTTTTTTGTTTGTTTTTTTGTTTTTCATTTTAAGGACTCCCTCTTCTGCTTAAAAGCAATTGTAAAATAAAATCATCATCAAGATCTCAGATATGAAATATATACCTAAATAGATTAACATCAGAGTCATAAATCAGTATTAAATGTATAAAAACTTCCCTGAAGCACACTTTTATGGTATAGATTTGTATTAAAATTACACCCTAATATATACCCTTACACATAAACAAACTGCCTTCAATATGAAAATTTTAACTGTGAAATTTTCATATTGAAACCTTGCTGCCATAAATTTTTTGTGACACAAAATAATTGACATTAAATTTACTCAATATTTTAAGTCTAACAGCTTAAAATTAAGTTATTTATGAAAATAATCATTGAAAATCAAGAAATAATAATTACCTTCCTAATTTACATTTCACAAGAATAGCCTTAGGACTGAAGAGTTTAGAAAAATAAAAATAAAATAAAAAATCAATGTACCAGGTAAATGACAATGATCAATATGCGACAGCTCCAACCTCAAGAATGATGTCAGGCTTTTTTCAAAGAATCTGTTTTGAAAACAGCCCCAAAAGCAACTATCTTTCTTTAGAATTGGCTAAAAGCATTGAATTAATTGTCTTCAATATTTTACCTCCATTGCTGTAATATAGTAAAGGAATAATGATAATAACATGATAAAAGTGTTTCCATAAACTTGACACTAGATATAATAGTCAATGACTTAATATATAAATATGTGTATGTGTCAATGCTCTACAGGTCACAGTTTTAATTTTTTTTAATGAAAACACTGTTTGAAATTTAAAACTTCCATTAAAGTTTGTTTAAAACTTTCAGATAAGTTCATTATTGAGCGAAATTGGACTAATAGGCATATAGTATTACCCAAGTTCTAGAAAAAAATTTCTTTTGCTTACATGGGACATATTGTAAAGTTTAGAACAATGAAACTCAGCACAGGTTTGTTTCTTGATAAAATAAATATTTTAGGAGTTACACAGAAAAATTTAGGAGTGAGATTTTACCTGAACCCTAAATTTTAATTGAAATTACAATTAGTTGTTTTCTTAATTGCATTTTTTATGTTCGTTTTAATGCAAAAAAAAAAATACAGTTTGTTATTAAGCAAAAAAAGTGGGGGGTTGATAACTTCAAATGTAGAGTGTGAATGAAAAAGTTTTTCTGATGCAGCGGGTTTAACATCAAGAAACCAAAATTATAAAAAAAATAATGTGACCTAATAATGTCTTAAACATTCATTCTTTTTTAATGAATTTTGTTAAAAAATTGTAGTATATTCCTTTAATTCTTTCTAGTTTAATGAATTTTCCATATTCTAGTATTTTTTTTCTAAACATTTAATTTGATAATTTCCTGGTTCTAATCAAAATCAATTTTACAACTGACATACATATTTGAAAGATAAATCCTATATTAAATTAGATAAGTAACATAAAATAAATCTGAATTACATAAGCTACTTCACAGAAAGAATTAAGAAATTTTTAAGTTGGAAAATATTTTATTTTATATTTATCTTATCAGTGCTTTGGTAATAGTTGGAACTTAGTAACAAAACTCACAATTAAGCAACACATAAAAAATATCGAAGTAAAATAGAATATCATTTCTTTTCATATTTTTCATTTTATGCCAAGTAGACTTTTAGATCAAAAACTCTATTTAAATATAATACTAGATATACTCCATCTTTGAATTCTCGAGACTTCTTTAGGCAAACAAACTGAACAAGATTACATGTTTAATAGTATATAATATAGTTATTTTTTCCAGGCTGGACCATGTTGAAAAGGTAATTTTTGTCAATGTGTTAAAGCTCAGCAAAATTAACTTTCCGACATAGCCAAGCCTGGATAAAGAATTTATGAATATTTCTGGAGACTGTGAAAGCCAAAATGAACAATTCTTTATAAGTTTTAGAGTCGTTTACCAATAAAGTAATAATTTATTCAATGTATAAAAAAATTATTAAGTTAAAATTACTAAAAAAATGAAAAGCTATTGTCACTCTGATTTTATTTTATATATAAAACGAAGCTTTGATTGCTCTCACTGAAATATTTCACACTGCTTATACTAATAACAAACCAAAATAGTGTATATTTGTACTTATAAGACAAAGAAGAATTATCTAAGGTTTGTTGAAAGTATATTATAATGAAATCAAGCAACTAATGAAGAAATCAAAACATATTGGTTTTCTGAAGAGTGTCAACTGCGTTAGAGTAGTAACACTGAAAAGGAGTGTTAATATGTAAAAATATTTTTTAAATTTGAAAAGCACAAGGATATAGTAACAAACTAAGCTTATTTAGAAAACTGACTGCTTTAAAAATAAGATACATGTTTAAAAAAAAAAAAAAAAAAAAAAAAGTGTTATGTTCTTATCTATAAAATATTGAATAGATTATATTAATACCTATATACACATGATATATTACTTAATTAAGTACTCTTTCTTCCTTAATGTGTACATGAATTAGTAAATTAATTATTTTTGTACAAAGCAAACGTTTTCTATTAATAATTCATTCCATGTTTATAAATGNTATATATATAATCAATAAAAAAATTATGTTTTAAGTTTACTTTACATTTGAGGCTCAATAAGGAGCTTTGCTATTTGTTTTGAATTTAAAAGCTTCATGCCGAGTTTTATTTTGAAAACTGAAAACTGTGGCCCACAAGGCATTGAAAGACACAAACATACTTAAACACATGTGTGTATATATATATATAATTTAGTGACTATCATTTTTGGTACCTAGTAGATAGGATCAGAAAAAATATCTATTATATTTTTCAAATACAACTATCATGAGAATCGGACTTTGTTATCAAAATATAGTATACCACTCAAATTCTTTATAGATTATGTTGTTCAATACTCAAAAAAGATTAGTGTTAATCAAGGATAATTATCTCCTCTTTGAAAATTTCAACTTAAATTGAACTACTAAAGTTGTTAATAATTGGAATTAAATTAACAACTGCAATATCAATAAAGGAAATAGATAAAAGATTTAAAAAAAAAAGAAGGAAATTGTTATCAAACTTGAAGCATCTAATTTAGAATTATTCAGGAAGCACTCAAATCTGTGCATTAGTTAAGTGAACAATTTAATTTGGCAATTAGTGATAGAAATGAGAGGAAGCTTGCTAAGTCTGTGAATAAATTCATTCATCACTTGAACAGGTTTCATTAATTATCATATAGGATATCACTTTACAATTGATAATTATTTAGTTTTAACTATTCAATGTTAATAAAGTTATTTAAATATTTTATTTATTTATTTAGTGCATTAAAGAATCTCTTTTCTCATTTTAAATAAAATTATCATATCTGAAGAACCTTTTCCACATACTAAAACTAAAAATTAAATATGAAGAATTTCCTAAACTATTCCTAAATAATTATGAGCAAGGATATTTCAAAGCCAAATTATTATTATAATTTAATTTAACAGGAGTCTGGGAATTAAATTAGAAAGTTTTTTATAAGCTAGTGGTCAGGTCCTGACACAAGTAAATAACTAACCTCATTAGCAAACCAAGTTTCTGGATTCATGAATTTTTTAAAGTCAAAAAAGAAAATGAGTACTTGGAAGTCAGAGTCAAAGCCCTTGTTATTAGTATTCACCCAACATTGCTTATGACTAAAATGAAATATTTTGGTGGCAAAAAATTATTATACAAAAATTTTAAAAATACAAATTTATAGGTGTATCATTTACATAAAAATGACCCCTGAATAGTGATTTGGATATAACTAATAAGTTGTATTTTGCTTAATTGGCTCTTGAAACCAATTATATGACTTAAAATATAATATCCTAAATTTGGCACTAAAAGTAATGAGGCAAAAGAAAATCAATAATATTTAATTGAACATATACAAAGTATTTCAAAATATTTTTACAGTTTTAAGACAAATATAATTTAAAAAATAATGTGTTTCTGTCAATTGCTGTGTATAAAATATTCAAATTTGTTGGAAATAGCTCTCTTTAAAACCCACAATTACTGTGTAAGATTTAAATAACAAATCCTCCTCTGTTTTAAAACCTTTTCTAAATAACAAAAAAAAATCCCAGTTATTGAAAAAGTAAAATTGAATTATTAAACATGATTTATGTTTAAAAGTTTATACAAAATAATTATATATTGTATGTGTGATACAATAATTCTACAATAAATAACATACAATGAACATATTTCATAGAGCAAAAAACTTTTTTAAGATAGAATTTTCACCTTATGAGTTGAATTGTACTTTGAAAGTTGTCCCTCAGTTAAAATCTGTAATGAATTTATAATTAGAACTAAAATCTATATATTACTATAATGCAACTGTTTGTCTGTCATGGTTAGGTCAACGTTATTTCTTGTTTAATATTTTTTTAAATGATATGAATCAAATTAAGATGGGCTATTGTCATATATCAAAGAAATAATATTTAATCAGACAAGAATTCTTGTCCATATCACAGGCACCAGTTTGGATTCAGACTTTTGTAACATTTAATAACACTCATAAAATTTGGCTTATCTGAACAAGATTCCAGTTCTGAAGATTTAGAACTAGATCACTCCCATTATCTTTTGCTGGTTGCTGGGCGGGGCTCCTCTTGTAATCCTCCTCTACAAGTGTCTCTTCAAATTTAAGTTGTATTTAATGTAAATCCCCCTCACTTCCTTTAGCTTATTCTCCAACAATTCATAATGCTAGCAGCAATAAACATAATAACCCAGAAGTAAGATAAACTTGTAAGTAAATTCATTAAGAGTATGTGTATCTTTCTCGCCACTAACATGGGACATATGCTAAATATGACATAGACCAATAAATACTGGTAGAATAAGGTTTATATGGGAATAAAAGGGGTTGCCATTCTAGCAACTAACTAAAGATAGAATAAGAGGTAATCTAGTTATGAATAACCTTAACTTGATTTCTGTTCAGATAGTGATATTTAAGTAACATTCAGAAATTGTAAAATTCAGGTCCTATTGGGGGCCCATGGAAATCCTTGCTTCATTAAATATTTTACTTAATTTAATGTTATTCATCAATCTAAATACACAATGACATAGATCATAGCAGTTGTAACAAAATACAATTAAAGAAATTATCCAATTTTTTTTACTATATTCTGTTACAAATAGAAAAGTTTAAATTTAGCTATTAGGTTCTAATCACTATCAATTTTTCATGTTTAAAATAAATTTAATCTGTCTACCTTAGTTTTTCATAAACCTTTGGTTTGAAATTATTGAAGAAATATTGATTAACAAAAATATCAAATCACTATTTTATAAAATTTAAGAGTAACAAAACCTTAGCTATATGATTGATGTCTAACCTATTATGAAGGCTGAAATGGTAAACTGTTAATTTACTACTTCCTGTAAATATACACAATTTATTGCTTATTTTAAAATTATTATTATTATTATTATAAATGCAATATTTGCTGTTTAAAATAGGTAGCAGGAAAGGTGGGTCAGTGATAAGGTGCATCTCACATCCTGATAGACTTTGCAGGCAAAGTAAACATAAGTAGTAGGATAACAAACTCTTTTGTCACAAGATTTCATACGGATGAAGCATTAATTTAAGGCTTTATAACATAACAGTATGAGTTAATGAAGATTCCTGAGAGTGCACTGAATGATTCAATATATCCATAATAATCCCTTTAAATCAAATTCTATAGCCTTTTAATAAATACTTATAAAATAATAATCAGCTCCAAAGTAATTTTTTGGATACGAGGAGAAATTGTTAAAATATTTATGAGTTCATTCAGTATAAATGCATATGAGATTAAAGATGATTATCTAGGGAATAAAAGTATTTTTTTCCTCTTTAGAACTAAAGCATTTTGTTGGGTAATATTATCTATAAAATAAACTTTTATTTCTCAGTCCTTAATTTTATTTAAATTAGTTGAATAAAATGTAAATTATAAGTATCTTAATTTAATAGTATTACATAGAGAATATTCTGGTTTTTGCTTATTTTTATGGGTGTATTAATTTTTTGTAACATTAGCAATAAAAATAAAAATAAGTGATCAAATTGTTATAAAATCACCAACTTAGAAGCTAGTAAATATTTGCATAAAATTCTGTCATAGGCAACCCGCATAACATGAATGTATTGAGGGTGTTATAAACCGCACCCAAATGAAAAAAAAATTGACATTACTCGAAAACTCAAAAACTTGGCCTGCCAATAGCTTGTAAGAAAATGCAAAGTTTCATAGAGATTTATCCGGCCATTTTAAAGTCTATAGCGAATACATTAACAAAGTATTTTATTGTGTGGGTGCGACTCAGTTCGGAATTCCACCTTGTTTGTTCCTTTTTTAAATTATTAGTTCATTTTCACATGGAAGTAGTATAGTCTTGGCGCTAATTCATCAATGAGAGTTTGGATACTACTCTTTCATGCTAGGGCGTTACCTTGAGCAAGGTAAAAAGGGAAAACCTGGGCATAAATCCGTCAGTCTACATGTGACAACTCATCTGAGGGAGTAAACCCCAAACAGAAAATCACAGATCCTCCAAAGTTAGCTAAGCTGGAAGCAGACCCGATCATATTGCTTTTGAATGTGAAACAGACATAGATTTATGAGGTCTGGCCAAACTTACATGATTGGACTTATGAGATACCTTGATCCATAAGGATCCATATATACAGCTAATATAAACATATTGTATGGTAATAACTCATTGCTGAGTCAAAACACAAGTTTCTTATCCCTTGGTAAAAGCTTGGCGCATCGTCTTTTACGGGAGTAACTTGATTGATTTGGCCAATAAATCAATTCGCTGGTGAGTTCACTAACAATGAAACAGCGATTTAAATAGACAAATCTTGATTTAATTTAACCAGAAATGTCATTTTCAACAGTGATAAGTCATCCGAGGTAGGTGAATTCATTTTCTTTATGAACTAAGAAAGACCAATTTAAAGTGTGTCTCCCAGCAAACAGTATCTCCATTGTCTATATATATCAGCCTTGGCCACATAGACTTCCATTTCTAGGAGTCTTAATGTCTCTACAAGACCGATGAAGGCCTCTTATACGACTCTCCAATAATGTGTTGAGGTAATCTACTTAGGCGAGCTACTAGACACTTTGAGTAAAGATGGTTTCTGAAGAGTGAATCGTTAATTTCTTAACCGCCAGCCACATTAAAGAGGACCAAGCAAGAGCGTATTTTCTTTTAGGAAGATATAACCTCTCTTCCTGAGTGCCGTAACCACGGCTAAGCCCATACTCAACTCCATACATACACCCATCATAGCCATGTATTGATGTGTAAGCTTGGGTAATGTTCTTAGTACCCCTTTAACTGCATAAAGAGTACTCTTACTTATCGTGTCATATTCAAGGAGTACGCCGTGAATTTCCAGTGCTCATCACAGAGCAAGTACTAAGTATACCGTTTATTTGCCCTTTCTAATACTATAATGGTAGAACCCGATTTCTTTCTCGTCATATGACAGGAGTCTTTCATAGATTATACTAGAGTGTATTATTTCCAAAAAAAGGTCTGTATAGAGGGATATCTCTATAATCCCCTAACAGCTCTATTGGCCACCTTTTTAGGGGAGAATATGGACAGTCTCATCATCCCTGAGATATTTCTTACTCTTCCCAAATTTGGATGCATTAACCTTACAGATTTGTTAGGATTTGGGCCTAGAGAGTCCCAAGAACTAAGTTACTGCTCTCCATGATACTAAGTCATGTCGCATTCTTTTTCAGCTCGCCCATGGCCGTATATTTCCCTCTTCAATACCATTATTTCATCGCTCAATGCCATCAGGTTCCCAGACGTCGGGAATTTCATTTTATTCTTCTTGCTGGCACTGAGAAGATCCTGAAAATGCTCTCTTTAGTGTTGCAACACTTCTTCTTCACTTTTATCAGTATCTCAACTTTCTGCTCCACAGGATACTATCCGCGATTTAAATGTTCTTCACTCGAATTTAAAAACAAAAACAAATTTCTCAGCCCATTCGTCTGAACTTGGTGCTTCTTATGATAATATTTCATCTGAGCTTCGTTGCTGCTATAAAGTCTAAGGAGCAAACACATCCAAAAATTATATATATATTGACTCAATAAAACTTGAAATTTATTCTTTTTTATAGAATATTTCTGTACAGCACATATTCTGCTTGGCTCTTTAATTTTTGTGGCTAATATGTCACATTTTTCCTTTTTATAGTTCCTCCTCACGCTTATTTCGGCCATATCAAATGGACTTAGCCATTCAATTTTTGAGTTTCATATTTTTGGCGCTATCCTGTTTCGTACTCTGTGTAGCTAAGCCCACCTCACAATTAGTAATCCATCACTGAGAGATCTGATTTCGGTTGTCACTGGATCTTATACGATTCGGTGTCAGGAGAGAAACCCACACGGGGCTTCACCGGAACTCATTGGAAATGCAAGGGGCAAGTTACTTCCATTTTAATAAAAACAATCAACCTGGTTTGAATTGGCCAATGGTTGAGCAACCTTTTACTCTAGGGTAAGTAGTGGTAACCGTGCCCTCCTTCGCTGACACACACTCTCATTTAGAAATTAGAAAAATGCAACTAAAACAAAACAAAGAGTGCACTTTTCGAGTCGCTTTATTAAGCATTTTTACGCGCCATTTTGTTGTTTTAGAATTCCAGTAGAGAACGATGAAACTGTTGAAAACAAATGGTGCTAATGGTTGATCAACTGTTTGCAATTTTTATATAAAATAAATTGTAAAAAAAATTACGACTTCTGACCATATTTTTTTTTCAAGTGCAAATTATACATATGATGTGATATCATGGTGATATATTTGACAATATTCTCACGGATTAAATGTGAGGGGAGAAAAGAATAATACAAATTTTTAGTGCAAGGGAACAGAATAAAAAATCTAACTGCCCCAGCCAGGACTCGAACATGGGTCTCTTGCTATCAGGGCCGGTGCATTTTCCATTTATGCTACCGAGACAAGTCTGATAAGTTATTAAATTACTCGCACTAGTGTCGAGAGTCTAACCTAAAAATTGTAAAAATTTACGAGGGATTAAATACCACAAAGAAAATAATATTTAAAGAATAAAGAATGTCCTTCATTCCCATTTCACATGTTTCAATAAGATAGACCAATCAGATGAGAGTAAATAAGGAATAATTTAATATTACAGACCGGAGAGGACAGGAAAAAGAAAGGGCACTAAGACCAACTCAAGAATGACGGGGAAGAAAAATTAAAGTAAGCGGTCAGCCATTGCAGATACATTTGTAGATATTTAATTTGACACATATTATTTTTATACATTTTCCCATAACTCAAATAAAATTAAAGATATTAATAATGGACTTTGGCCTTCCCCAAAACCCCTCTCTTAACACTTTTTTTTTTTTCAATTTGAATTCTTTCAAAAGCTTATTTCAAATGTTCAAGTAGGCTTCCACGGTCGTCAGATGTATGTACAGTTTCTTCTTCCGGGTTGAACCGTGTCAAGTTGTCGATAGTTGCCGAGCTTTCACACATCCTGTGATGGCTGAAGAAGAAGCCCTGAAGAAGCCATCACAGGATGTGCGAAAGCTCGGCAACTATCGACAACTTAACACGGTCAAACCAGGAAGAAGAAACTGTACATACAGCTTATTGCAAATTAAACCCTGTTTAACAAATTCGGATTTTATATTTTAAAAATAAGAGAACCCACTAAAATCTCGAAATTACATTCTTAAATATATTCATAAATGTATATTTTTTTAAAGTGTGGTAAAGTAAATTTTCTGGGTATAACTGGAAAGAAGAAATTGATGATTTTTTTATTTATCCCCTCTAAATCTCTACCTCTCCTTCAACCGATTTTAGCCATTGACAAACTTGTGTAAGGGTTATAAAAAATAAGCTCAAATATAGAATTTGGCTCCTTTATTTTAAAAATTGCGGGCACTAGAGTGCGTGTCAAGTGTTTTATTTAAACTGATAAGTATTTTAGCTTCATTTTATTTATTCGAAATATTCTTCAGTTTAGATTGGTCCATATCCGCCTTTACGTACAAATTTTAAACATGTTTTATGCGCCTGCATTTGGTATTCACGAGCCTGATCTTCTCTTGCATCTCGTGCACGTGGACATATCTGCGCACGTCTTGCAGACAGACGGCCCTGACAACGATAAACAGGTTAAAGAAATAAATAAAGAACTTGCAACCTCAGATGAAACAGGGACAAAGCAAAGAGTTCTTCAGGCTTAATTAGAAGTAGACGTTATAATTACCGGGTGTTCAATAATTCATCGCATCGCTATTAAATTACTTTTAAAATGTAATCAATTATTGGCTGCTGTTGAAAAACGTTTCTTACCCCTAGTATCCATTGTATGTAAAAGAAGTCAAATGATTTACAAGTCATACGAAATTCAAAACTGTTCTCTGGTTAATTTTATTATCTCTATTTGGGCCCACAGCCATACCTCCATTTCCTTCGATATATCTGCCATTAATATGACGTAGAGAATTTTATTTCTTTTTAGTTGCTATGGAGGAATAAATAATTATGAAAATTACTGGCACTAGTAAATTTTTAAGTTTAATAGGTTTGTGTTTATTATTTTGTTGTATTGATAATTATGTTAAATAAAAAAGTTGACATTTATTAATTATTTCAGAAAATATATGAATAAATTCGAAAAATTTACGATGTCATTGATTGACTGAATTTTACATTTATTCGAATAAAAATCGCTGCGAAGAAGGCATAACTGAAACATCTGGCGAATAAAAACCTCTACAAATAATTCAACAATACCCGAATAATTTTGCGAATTAAAAGAATTCCTTGATGGAGGAGCTGTGAAAATAATCTAATTTCTTCTTCAAATTAGTATTTGATTGCAATAATCTAAATATTGCATTTGCTACAGCGAAAAAAAAATTTTAATCGCAAATAATCCCCTTTCGATTTAATATATGTAGTATATTTAATTACTAATTATATATCATTATTAGTTAATATTAAAATTAAATTTTACAGTTCAAGTAAACCACCTCTCCTACCTATTTTGTATTAAATTATATCACATATAAATATGAGTGACTATTATTTTTGGTATCGTGTAGGTAGGATAAAAAAAAATTAATTAAAAACAAAAAATTATTCATAAGAACCTGCGAATTTTAACATTTCCCCAATCTGATAAAATTTTTGTGAATTTAAAAACATTCTTTTGAGATACAAATGATAGAAATGTGGGGGAAAATATCAATGTTGATACATGTCGAAAAAAAGGAAATTTTGAGCATTCCAGCTATCAAAGCAAACTATTTCACATAAAATTAGGTACGTGAAAAGGATAGGATATCAAGGATACGCCTTGATGTAAATTTTAATAAAATTATAACTGGAATTTTCGATCTAGAATTTTATAAATATTTAAAATTTATATAGATTCAAGGGGCTCCAACATGAACCATCTATAAACCAACATGAGCCATTTAAATATAAATTAAAAGCTAAAGTAAACATAAATTTAAAATATAACCATGGAGTAAATTTCTAATACTAAGAGAGCAAAAAAAATAAAAATACATTTCAGTTCATCTGTTCTAGAAAAATTATATGTACGAACTAGTGTGTAACGCTTCCTTTGGCAGACTTTCTTTTCGTATTCAGTTTTCAAATTATATGACCTTCAGGAGATATATGATTTTGATTTATTCAGATCTATTACATTAATTTATTTTGTATCAGGAGAATACATTTGAAAATGCGCGCTAATACGTACTTTCCGAGACATCCTGAACTTGTTTTGGATTAGGTTACAGCCAGTCCATGGAGTGTTTGCTGATCGCGCAGAATCTTCTTGACTCGTCACTCATCCCAGGAATATTGACACTCCTTTTTCAATAGAATTCAACAATTACTAAGACGATAAATGATCTCTAACAACAAAAGATCAAAATACAAGAGTGCGCTTAGTGTGGTAAATCATTAATAGTTGCATTTGCATTTCATGTAACCTCCCACGTTTATTTATAGAATGAATATTTAATCAATAAACAAATCTGAGTTTATTTACATTGCTCTAACCTAAATATCACGCCTCCTTCACGAATATACTTATTGTACTCGTATTTAACATTTCATATAATGCCGAACTTCCATTCTTTTGATTTTGACAATAATGACCTTAGCATTTCAATTTTAAAAATGTGAAAACTGGACTTTACCCACGAACCCATATACTTGTAAATATATGCAGTGCACTTCATATTTAATACGTAAATGAGTAAAATGGACTATATTTTCAGCTTATTTTTAGTATAATCGGAGATGAATGGAAGACATTTCAAAATTCACTTTATGGTGCCAACATGAATAACGCGAAATACGCAAGGAAATGTTTTTAAAGCACTTAAAAAAAAAAGCGCATTAGTTTTCAGCTATTTACTCATATTTCGCGGTATTTACGACATTTCCATTCCGATGTAGTAGAAGGAAGAAAGTGAAAATTGTCACCATGAAAATTTGCCACAGTCATGTGATACATGGGGTCGAATACAAAGTGACGAGGGGTAAGAAACGTTTGTAAGCGAAGAAAATGGCGATAGCCAGACCTAGCGTGACTCAAGTAGATGTCTCTTAAATAGCTTGTCCGAATCCTCTAAGTGGAGCTTGTTTAGAGCTTACAAGGAATAAGGGAGGGGTGGGGGGAACAAAAGTAAAATACCTTTTTAATAATCCCTTTGCTCTGACTAAGTCACTTTCCTATTCCATAAACTATGTAAAACTGAGAGAAGGTCAAAATATAAAACACTTTTCTCTTAAATCAACTTTATTGTGCTTTGACACTTTCGCGTCTTATTCTGACGACCCTCGAGGAGCTGGAAGTATCATTTTGTAGAAAAACAGATGAGGCGCCAAGGCAGCTCATGGATGATAAATAAAAGCTCGTCCTGAGCCATAGATGTTTAGAATAGGATAGCAACCTGCAGATAAAGGGAAGCTGTCAAAAGGGAAGCTAACACTTAAAAAAAAAGAAAAAAAAGTAGTCCCACAATTAAAATAGAACCTTCCTCAAGTAAGGCTTCGCCAAAACTGAAAACTGGTTAGACGGGAAACAGTTTTCAGTTTTGGCATGACCTTAAAGGTGAAAGGCCTTATTTCAATTTTTTTACTTAATAAGTAATAACAAGTTTAAGTATAACAGACACACAGACACACACACCACAGGCTTTATAGTAGTTAGAAAAAATCGATGGCGGAGCATACTCGATAATAGTAAATATAAAATGTATTTTTTTTTTTCTTTTTTGTTGTACTTCTACATAAGGCTGACTGGTGAAGGTTCTCAATCAAAGGTGGGTGAAAATAATGATAAATACTCTCAAAAATCTACTCTTCACACAATTATTTTAAATGTAGAGCGCTTTCATGGCCCACGTCTCATCTTCAGTGTTCTAAGTTGGTCGATGTGAATTCTCTTAGGCTTCTGGCTATGCAGAGTATAGAGTGAAGCCAGAGATCCGAGAGAATGCACCTCGACCAACTTCTGAACGCAGAAGATGAGGCGTACAAATTATATGAACAGTGGAAGTTGATCACCATTTTTCATTAATTTCTCAAATTATTGATATACTTTTATCTACCGGTAATTATTTAAATGATGTTATACTTAAAAATAGTTTAGAGAATGAAATAATTTCAAATAAAAAAATATCTGAAAAATGATTTTTCATAGGAGTAAGTTAAGAAAGCATTTCAATTTTTCGTTCAACTATTCTACAGTCAAGATTACATTAAATTTTTAAGGATCATAAAAGTAGAAGCGTATAAAAATCCTAGTAGGGGGAAGGACAAGATTTGAGAGAAATTAACCTGTTTTGGGAGCTGGCACGAAAGACCTTTGCTAGAAGGGAGTCATACTTACGAAGACACGCGCACTATGATTCCTGGCTTATGCTCAACAGAGAGAGAGTCCACTATGAAGGTCAGCGCCAAAGCAATCTTCCCCCTTCGTCGTGGAGCAGGAGTTCAGAAGGAGTTCGGGAGGGGATGTCGAAGAGACGAGCCACCCGGGCAGATCGCCATGCACAACAGGGAAGACACTTTATCTTCTACAATATCTAAATACATCCATTTGAACTAAATTATATCTGTTGGGACGTAATTTGAATAATGGTGGAGCCATTGAGAGCTGGAGGATCATTATTCCCCTCGGTAAGAGTTACCTACATAAGTCATGTCACATTTTCAGACGATTTATCAACTGCTTTCTTGCCCGTCCATCTTTGATCCGTGAAGTGATTCATTCCGTGAGAAGTCCAAATCAATCAATCATGGTGGAGAGTTTTATTTTATTTTTCTCTTTAATTTGCTTTATTTCCGTAGTTAATTAGTAATTACAAACTAATATTTCTCTGAAAGGTTTTTAAGAAATGATTTAGCATTTTAGATTGAGAAGAATTACTTTTCTATACTTCCTTCCGTCCTTTTCAATTATTTAGATTCATGGAGGGAGGGGGTATATACATGTTGCCTTTTTTTTAAATAAACATCCATGGCTTTGGGTAAGCTTATATATATCTATAAAAACTTTCCCAAGACAATATTTAAATCCGCAGTGCCAGGATGAGAGACCCGAGCGTTGTCTCCCCCCAAATTACTTATTTCAAAAGTGCAAGAGAAGGATAATTAATTTTTTTCCTAAATCTCACAAAAAGACAGGCTTTATACATATACTTTAAGTATGCATATATATATATATATAACAATTACTAA
>KZ807750.1:117796-141202 GCA_000696205.2 Oncopeltus fasciatus | reverse complement strand
GTCATGGAAATGTGAACTTAGGGACAGGACGTCCTCTCTCGTCTTCATGATAGCCCTGAAGATGGCTTACAATGTAAGCCGAAACGTTGGCAGATAATCCTTTATTAAAAAATACATTTTTTAAATTTGTGTTTTTTGGATCTACCTTGACCGAACCCCCAACTAAATCATCTTAGTATAATTAATTAGATGTGTTTATATAGCATACAAAGTTGCAATAATGTACTTATTGCAATAAAGTTTAACCAAAAGCAGTAAGACTACATTTTTTACTGGACCTATCAAGTTCCTAACCTGCAATATCACTACTACAATTAGATGCATTTATTTAATTGGTGCTTATTTTAAAACCATAAAAAATTGATTTTCGGTAAATAATTCTATATAAGTTATAAATCAGGCAAGGTCTTTTAGGCCTCGGAGGTTAGACTCTCGACACAAGAGCGGGGAATTTAATAAATTATCAGACTTGTCCCAGTAGTATAAGTGGAAAATGCACCGGCCCGGATAGCAGGAGATCCAGGTTCGAGTCCCGGCTGGGACAGTTAGATTTTTTATTCTCTTCATTTGCACTGTTAAAATTCTACATATGTTGCAGCCATGTTGACCAGTCGGTCGCTAGCGTTGCTGGGCCAGTCAGGTAGTCAGCGCTCCATCAGTGATGAATGTCAAGCCAGCTGACTGATGACTACACCCAATCAAGCGGTATGCCTTACGCAACCCCCAGGAGATTTAGACAATGCCGTCTGGCAGCACGTCGCCGTCTCCCACACTTGAGGTCGGAGGAGACCACCACATGGCTGTCAATCCCTCATTAGACGTCCCTGTCACAGCCCTTGGGAGGGGAGTACACTCTGACGGTGAAATATCGTCCTCAGGTGTGATAAAGTCTAGTGGGGGGGTTGTGGGGGGGAAAGGGAGAATGCCACGAACTACATAAAAACACACACGTTATGCCTAGTTCTTCCTCGAGGAATAGCTAATGAGTCCAGTCACTACATGGAAACATCTCACAGAAGAAATTTATTGACGGATGGTATCTTTAAGGAATCCAAGAAAGTTTTCCTTTCCGTCATTAATACAAAAATATTTTCTCTGTTTACATATTAGTACATAATAATAATAATANTAAAAATATAGAATAAAATAATAAAAAATAAACATTTTTTAAAATTGTATTTTTTTGTTTCAACCTTGACCGCACCCTAACAAAATTTCTCTACTAACAGGTATACTTTCCAAGGTATTTGAGAAAGTTCTTTTAAAACGAATAACACCTATAATAACTTCCTTAAGTATTCTTCCTAATCATCAGTTCGGCTTCCGATCCCATCATTCTACTGTTCAGCAGGTGTTTCGCGTTGTAGACTTTATTTCCTCTACTCTCGAGCAACAAGAATTCGGTCCTGGTGCATTCTTAGATGTCACTCAAGCATTTGACCGAGTACGGCATACTGGACTATTATACAAGCTGAAGTTCATATTTCCAAGTACCATCAACCTAATCCTCAAATCTTATCTTTCTAACCGTTTCTTTAGAGTCCGGCAAGGATCAGATTACTGCGAACACTACCCTGTGAAAGCGGGTGTTCCACAGGGCAGTGTGCTTGGACCCATCCTCTTTATCCTTTATGCTGCGGACATCCCTACTCATCCTAATACTATTTTAGCCCTTTTTGCAGATAACATAGATCCCTAT
Organism: Oncopeltus fasciatus; assembly: GCA_000696205.2. Lineage (NCBI taxonomy): Eukaryota > Metazoa > Arthropoda > Insecta > Hemiptera > Lygaeidae > Oncopeltus > Oncopeltus fasciatus. Next base: position 139,503 of record KZ807750.1, on the reverse strand, counting down.
ACCTCTCTCTGATTCAGTCCGTTACCTTGGGTTCCACCTTCTGATTCACGACTTAACTGGAATGAACATACTAAAATCAAACGACAAGAACTCAACAGGCCCCATGGACCCTTATACAGCCGTATAGATAGGCACTCACACCTCACATTAGAAAATCTGAAGCATCAATAAAGCCCACTACTGATTTAACAGTATCAAAAGTGTCAGAAAAAATGTAAAACAAAGTAATGATCATCCATTTTACTTTTTTAGCAGATTTTCTTGGGAGATCAAGCTATTCACATTGGTATTATGAAACAACTCTTGAGAAAATCTTCTCTATGTGGATTGTTTTGTTGTTTGAGAAATTAAAATTACAGAAGTGTCAAGGAAACTTTTTCGCATTATTTTGTAGTACTAATAAATATAATAATAATAAATAAATTTTAAAAAAATATAAAAAAAAGAAGATAAACGAAGCTGATGCATCCAAATACTATATATGTAATCCTCTCCATTAATAGTATGTTTTGCGCTAGCTATGAAATATAACCCCTAAATAAATGAATATGCTAATTGTACTTAACTATGAAAATGCCGACGTAATAACCAACCTGTTGATAACCACTAAATCATGATCCTAGCCTATCCTATCCCCTAATTTTTTATTTACTGAAATCGAATCGGTATATAGGCTCGTTACTGGAAATTGCCGAACAAATTAATGTATTTAAACGCTACGAAAATTAGATAATGTTTTGTAATATTTGACTTAAAGAGCTCCCCTATCCACTATCCCGGGCAGCCCAAAGCCTGCCTTAGTGATCTTATACTTTACAACTATTACTCAGAGTGACTTATAAGATTAAATGAGTAATTCACTATTATTTATATCCATCTTTAATGAAATCTGAGGAATCCGCTTAGATAACGCAGATCCTTAGTGACGGGCTTCTCTAGTCCCTATTCCATAGAGGTATGGGAAAGCAGATAGCTTTCGTTTACGTAGCTCTGAAGTGACGGACGACTTTACCTAACGCTGCCTTCAATAGTTGGAGAACCACAGTTTTCTGGAACCACTCAGAGACAATTTTACAAACACAACAAAGAGAAGAAAAAAAAATCGAGGTGAGGACTCACTCTGCTAATCCTGAGAGCTGCAGACGAGCGGGCCATTCGTCAGACTGAGGGACATCGATCATCCCCCCCTCGGACTTGGTGTTGGTAAACAAGCTGCGACTCTAGCGCCCTCTATACCTGTGTCTAACTTTCCCACCTTCTCGACTTCTTTCGCACTGCGACTCCTGAAACTTTTTCATTCTCTTCTATAACCGCATCTTCGTCGAATTTATTTGCTCTAGACTAAATATAAGCCCCACTATATCGGAGAGATATATTTTCCTGTCACCTGGCATTTCTGGTATTCCCCCGAGATTCGATTTTACTCAATAACAAACCCAGCCTGATTTCCATTTAAAAGCTGCAAGTCGGATTTCAACTGGGAAAACTAAAAACATGAAACTATATAAAGAGGTATATAAAAAAAATTGTCCTTTATCAAATTTAAGATTTCAAAGGACTGTAAACGTTTTAATCCTATTTATTACTACCAATGCTTTTCAATTTCTTTAGAGCATTCTTTAATCTTGTTAAATCCCATTCGACTTTTTAAAATTTATTATTATTTATTTGTTTCTAAGAAGAATTATGACAGTGCCCGAAAAATTCTCGAGATATCAAGGCAATACTGAAAAAAAAACACAAACCAAAAGATTCCATACACTCTAAAGTATCTCGTGAAATTATTAAATATGAAGATTTCTTCGTCCAGAGCACTGCGCGGCGTTGATTTGAAAGTGGAGTTTGAGTTTAAATACGACGATATAAAACAATTAATTATTCTAAAAAAAATATTTTTAATAAATATATTTCAATTCGATATTATATTATAATACTTCCGTTTTCTCTTCCCGAACAGTCTACAGCCAGCGTTAGCAATTTTCGTATTTACCTCGATTGTCTTCTCCATCTTACCTATGTTCAATTAGCATATGAAAAACGAGAAATCTGTTTATTTTTGGGCACTCCACTGTGACATACTCTTTGATATATACAAGGTAGAATGGAGATATGAAGAAAATAATCTTCGGACTAATCTTCGGATCTCAAAATGTCCTAAGAGAAATTCGCTAAAATGGATTCTATCTTAGCACGAAGTTAGTAAAACTTTTAACAAATATTTAAAAAAAAAGGAAGACGTTACATTATTTCTTTGTAAATTGTAACAATTTAATCATTTCATGTAAAACAATTAGTAGCAAAAGGAACCAATCTTTTGTTCTACAATGGAACTTAATATAGAGAGTTGATTTATCTAGCGCATTTTTTATCTTGTCATACTATTTTTAAATATTTATTTTTATTAGAGAGATTAATAGAAAATAAAAATATCCCTAAGAACCCTGGGTGTTTTTGGCTGAATAGAAAACAAGTCATTCTTATAGATAGAGACACTAATTAATAGATTTAGTGGCATTTAGCTTAAATACTGACATTGAGAGGTATTAGTTTGTAGTCTAAATGGTGGTTATCTTGAAATAGATTAATCCCAGAGAGGAGTCAGGAGCGCACCCGTAACAACCAGTAGAGATTAAAGGGAGAACCAGTTTTAATGAGGCCTACGGAAGAGTGGAGAAGGAAGAGAGTGGAGAGTGGTGGGGGGAGAGAAAGAGAAGGTGTGGCAACGAGCGGGAGAAAGAGAGCCTGAGCAACAGTGGGAATCGCTCTGATGAAGACTATATATCTCTCTGGAGATCCTAATTATCTCAGTAGATCTAGGAGGCGCCTCCTACGACCTTCCGGAGTGTGATACTGAGCATTGGCGTCCCTCATGTGACAGATGCCAATAGCTCCATGTGTCTTCTGCGGCCTTGGTCAGAAAGAAGTGCTTCCTTCTTGCCGTCCATGAGAGCCATCCTTAATGCATCATTCACTATCACTCATTGCGGCAATGCTAACTGTAGGTGTAACTACACCTGATCTTATTCCACTACTCTATTTCCCGAAATAAAATCGTGCAGGCCGCTATGATTCAGCTTCAAGCTGCTAAGTGTTCTTCTCACAGTCTATTAGTGAAAATGATGGCTTATTTAACCCAAGTTTAAAGGCAACGTTTCTAAATTGCCCAAGCGACATTGCTCGAATTACGACTAATTAGTGTCGATACGATAATTTAATTTACAGAGCATAGAAAGTCTTCAGAGTTCTTAACCTCATCCTCAGAACTCAGACATCATCTCCTTTGATAAATAAAAGTTATAAAATGGATTTTATTTAACATTTGATTATCATTTCGCTTCCAGCGTCAATGGAAAATGTATAATACTCACGGAATATTCATTGCATAGTAATTCCAATTAAAGGAGAAAATGTATCTTAAATGAGATACTATATTTTAAAATGGTTAAATTCCTATTCATCCCCTGCCCATCTAGTTTCATAAGAAAAACTATGTAATTTCAATGAAAAAGTAGAGCATTTTATAAACCATCCTCTATTAGTGATGTAAGGATGTACTGGTCTTGGTACAACCAACTTCTCATGGAAGATCATGTCATCAATATACAAGAGACGGAGTTTGAGCTTTGAGTATATTGTATATATGAAAACACTCAGCCAATAAAGACAATTTTGTAAGAAGAAGCTACTGTAGAAAATACTGTAATTATCATTATGCCTAATTAAAATAAAGTGATAATTTGCTCCCTTTTTTGTGCTGGTTCTCAGTACTATGTATTAATTTACTGAGCGCTTTCGGAGTCTTAGATCATCATCTGAGCTCAACATTTTGGTGGTGCTGACACCTTAGCAGCTTTAGACGAACTACATCTTTAAGTTACTGAAGATTCTGTTGACAATGGTCGCTCATTGAATCTTAGTTTACAGGTTTCAACCCTCAATTGCCCGACCTAAATTATTCATTTGACAGGTTTGTGTGATTTACAAATCATATTATAAACAATCTGATACTTTCTTGTAAATTTGTTTAGCTACAAAGCGATTTTAGTGCCATAGGATCCATATGTAGAGCTCAAACACCATTCCAGTGTTCTTGTACGACCTCGGTGTGCTCTACTCATTCCCCATGGCTAATGATGACAGCACACTGTGCGCCTTGAACCAGCAAGAAGTTCAACAACGACAGAGCTCAGAATATGGGATCAAATATCCCACTGCAATTTGTTACCAATAGAAATCCAAATTTCTTTCATTAAACAATTTCCCGTTAGGCAATCAAGCTATTCATGTTGGTACTATGACAGGACTTTTGTAAATTTTACAGATCTTCAAAAATCCTGCACAAGTAAAACTAAAACTGATCTGGAATAGAGCTTGAAGGTCTATTACCCTTATACTTATTGTCCTTTATGTTCAAAAGAGACATCTACCTATTTTATTTATTAACTGTGTGTTTATATAGCAATGGAAATCTGTTTGGATTATGCAGCCTTAACGTGACTCTCTTTCTTTTTTTCTTTTTTTTAAAATAACATTCTCTAACACGATTTAAGTTGAGAATGCGGTACTTATCGATAGCTTCGAGTGTCACATATGGAAAGTAGGAGGATTGGATGCGCTAAGTAAAAAGTGGACGAGAGACAGACCTATTTTTATCGCATTGCTAATGAGTTAATGTTATTTCAGATGTCAATAAAAAGTATGAATGAAAATGAAGGAGAAGAAGCTTCCCGTACTGCTGAAATATAAGGGAATAACAGAATCCCTACGATAGTAGAGACATAAAATAGTTTAAAGAAATGAGGATAATATTCTTCGATTATAGGAGATTAATTTTGAATTATCTTAGAGCATAGTGATTGGACAGTGATCCTAAGAAGAACTTTGGAAATCCCAATCGGATTGTAGAGATGATTCTTGAGAGGGAAGCGATGTCCAATAGTCAGGAGAGATGCGTTGAAATCAGCTGTGTCGGGAAGGTGTGAAGGTGTAAGGTGTCAGCGAGAGACGGATCGATGGCGATTATTGAATTAACGAGGGGAGCGGGAGAGGTGGACTTCGTACAGTGGAAGCAGCACGATCCGTGGACTCCGTCAAGCCCATTCACTGCCAAGGGTGCAAATGTCTCTAGGGGTTGACAACCCTTACAGAAGGCAGGGTGCTGTTTGTTGGTGTCGTTAGCGCCGAACCCGGGCGAATGCTGGGCCATTTACAACGCTTTGTGAATGGGTTTGGGGGTTTCCCCCCACTCCACGAGGCACCTTGCGTAGAACAGTGACTAATCATGGGCTGTTGGTGCTCAGCTTAAGACCATTCGAACTCGGCTGGATAGAATGAGGGACGTGAAAACAATAATTATAAACATTGTATAATTTTAACTTCAAAATAATATATATGAAAGGATGTACTATTACAAATTTTATTGCAAACAACAATTTTAATTGGACACTCTGCAGTCCTGGAACTCCAAAGAGCCATTACCATGGCTTTCTGTTTCTGTTTTACGTTAAATATGAAAGTAAACTTAAAAGCTAGAATGGAATTCAATATTCCTAGCAATACAAACCTTTCAGTCCAAAATTCTCAGAATAATTGCTAACGCTCCATATTATGTGTCCAACTCTATCCTTCATCACGACTTTAATATTCCTTTTGTCAAAGACCTTATCTCTTCCATAGTAAACTCCAATTTCATCCCAATCCATATGACCATCTCTGTCGTCGGACTCCGATCCTCACAATCCTCTCCGGCGACTAAAACGGAGATGCGAGGCCATCCTGGGCCTTAATGCCTAAACCTACGTATTGGGAGTGGGGTCGATGGGCCCCATCTCTCACCACAGTGATGACTATTTATTCGTTTTATTGTTGATTTTATTTTTTATATATTTTTTAAAATTTTATTTAATTTATATTTATTTTATATNTGAGGATGAATACTTTTTTTTTAAATTTATTTATTGTGCCCGTCATCAACTTACAAGATGTTAAGTAACAGAATGTAATAAATAAAGATTTATTTATTTAAAAAAAATATATTCCTAGCGCCGAATCAACAAGGTATCCTAGTAAAGTATTGCTAATGTTCGGTAAATAATCTAAAAGGTTATTTCCACCACCAATGAGTATAGAACTATCAAACCTTCCATATCCGTCTTCATTGGTTTCTGCAAACAATCTTCTGTTGGAGAGCGCTCTCGGACATTGTCCATCTTCTTGGCCGAATACATGTTTTCACTGTCACTGTCTGTATTCAACTGCTGACAGTGAACACTGTATTCGACAGTGACAGTGAACGCATGTATTCGGCCAAGAAGATGGACAATGTCCGAAAGCGCTCGCTAACAGAGGATGGTTTACAGAAACCAATGAAGAAGGATAATAGAAGGTATGATATTGCTAATGTTATTTCGTTGTAGAGGGAAAGGCGTCAACAGATTTTCAATTTGTTTCACTTGATTTAAACTGGATTGAAAGTATGAAACAATAAAAAGAGAATAATGAGTTCCATTGAGAAAAGCTAAGTATTTCTAAGTTTTAATCAAATGTCGATCACTTTTTCGAAACCATTTACATTTCTGATATTTATTTTAGTAAACTCTTCAACAAAAGACCACTCTTCTTGTTGGAATACAAATGAGTTGACACAAGAAACTGGAATTGTGCTTTATATGGCTTATTAAGAATATTAAAATTCGTTTTGGCAAAACCGTAAACTCTTTTTTTTTTTTTTTATCATTAGCGTAATTTTATAAATTCGGAGATAGTCTACCGTCAAACTTTACGAGGAAGGATTCGTTGGGGATTCATTTGGTCTTGGGACATAAATAAAATAAAACTATTTCCTAAAAAATAAAGTTTTTATTATTGCCAACGTTTCGGCCTGAATTTATGGCCTTCTTCAGGGCAATGACTGTGATGGAGGAGAAAGTCTTCTGCTTTTGGATAACTAAATCATTGTTTGGTTTTTTTGCTGCCAACTTTTCGGCCTAAATTTCACATCCTCCTCAGGACTATGTAAATTCATGAGAGAGACCAATACCCCCATTTCCATGAAGGGCTGAAATTTAGGCCGAAACTATGGCAATAATAAAAATCTTTTGTTTGGAAATTAATTCTTAATTATTCAAATCCGTAAAAAAAAAACGGAGATTCGCTTAGTTACCTTAATTTCCGCGTGATGGACCATTTTAAAACTAATTCTGTCAACTTAATTTTAATGAATCCAAAGCTTATTATAAATATTAAAACATGGAAATTCATTTTAGACATCCCCGGATAAGATCCATTTTCCGTATCCTTGAAAATGCATTGTTAGCTGTGCATCCAGGAAGGTAAAGGATTCCTTAGAAGAAATCATGGTCCATGCGAATCAGCGCCACCATTCATGTACCTCCGTCCATTAATAAATACTGTCCATTGAGGAGTCAGGAATAGCCGGTGAAAGGGCTATTGACGAACCCAGCTTTGATCAGACTCTTTCTCTCCCGCCATGCTCCTTCTCTCGAGTTAATTTCCAAGCTGAGATCCCCCTCCCCCCATCCATCTTTCTACCCCCTTCCACCCCCGGTCCACCCTCTGCCCCATCTCTAAGAAGATCCCGCGCTCCGTTGCCCGTCAAATACCAATAATTGGTGAGTTTCTCGAAGGCACCTTTTGTCCAAGAGAAGGCCCTCTTACCTTAATGAAATTTTGTCAATGGAAGTAGTTTGAGCTGAGAATAAACCAATAGAATTTTGATAGAGGTTCTAAGAATTCGGGTAATCAAGAAACTTTTAGTTTTAGTTACTCTCAATATGTTTGCTATGAGGTGAATCAATTAGTTTCCAGCAGTAATAAGCAATACATTTATTAATAATACTTCTACAATATATTATCGAAAAATCAACACATAAGAGCAAATACTAAGCAGATTTTCAGTGTACCATTAAAAATATATAATAGACTTATTACATACTAAAAGTAAAAAAAAGGGCAATTAACGGATTGTTTATGAATCTGACTCTATGCCGACTGATAATATAAAAATTTCAAATACATATATATATATATGACTTTATTTCNAACTCCTTACTAAATGTTAGATCAGTGATCGATGTAGATTAAATTACTTGGATATATATATATATATAGAGAGAGAGAGAGAGAGAGAGAGAGAGAGTGAGAGGGACCCATATTTTTGTTTCTTCAATGTAGGATTGGTTAAGATTCATTGAAATTTTTCAAGAGTCGCGTCATGGTAGATAAGTGAAATCTGCTAAAAGCATATTTTACTTATATTTTAATATATATTTTGTATAAAAGCAATAATAATAATGCTGGTCTTGACGATTATGCAATTCTAAACCCACCCCTTGTCCCTCATATGATATAAAATGATTCATATTAATTCAGAATTTGGCAACATTATGCTTAAATACCGATTTCTTAAAAGCTATAAAACGAGAGCTTCCCAGTTACATTTTTAATGATCAGCCGTTGTTAAACAAAATTTTTGAAAATAAGTCCTCCTCGCCTCATTGCAGGAACTGGATTTAGAATAACCTTTGCATTTTAACTGATATCAATATGCAATTTTTTTTTTTTTTTTTTCTTTATGGAAGGTAATCCGAATAAAGCGGGCTTTGTAGTGCTAAATTGCTCATTATTTTAAAATCATAACTAAACCAGTTTTTAACGAGTTTTTAAGAAATGGATTGAGGTGGTACACATGACAGATTTTTTAATTTTGTAATTTTTCCCAAATTCTACCTGGGAGGCACCTAAATATGTGTGATTGTGTGTGTGTTTTTCAACGCTCTAAAGGCCACAGTTTTCAGGTTTTTCTATTGAAATTTGGTATATCCCTATATTTCTTAAATGGATATGTTGAATATAAAACAGAATCTAACCAATAGCAATACGAGAATGTATATATCCAGTTTTTATTACTTCAAATGGAGAATTTTCGACCGTCAGATTATTAATAGATTTTTTTTTTAGGGTTCGGTTCAGGTTGATCCAAAAAATAAAACTTTAAAAAATGTGTATTTTTTAATTATTTACTAAGTTAATTAAAAAATTTCCATTAATCTTTGTCATAAATATGGGATGCTGGTGACACGACGTCCTCTCTCGCCTTCATGATACCCCTGAAGATGGAAGGTAATTCGAATGAAGCGGGCTTTGGAGTGCTAAATTACTCATTATTTCTGGAATCGTGAAGGGTCATTCAGGATTTTGTTTTTCAAATCCTTGATCGACACCTCTACAGATATCACAAGTCATGAAAATCTTCATACATTATTTTTAATAGACTAATATAGAGAATAAATCGGTTGGGAGTAGAAGACTCGAGTTGTTTGATTTACGACAAGTTGTCCGTCTTTCTGACAGCACTGGAACAGTTAGGCCCTTACCAGGAAGATTTGATGGAATCTCTAGGAAGTCTTGATATATACATTAAGCCACGGTACATCCTAACAGGATTTAAATTTACCTGTCATACAACCAATTTGAGTTCATATTAAAAAGGCTATGTACAGTTAATATCATACTCTTAGGATTCAGTTCGAACGGTTTTTCATCATCGTCTAAATAACCGGTTCAATAAGAATATTGATTTTATTTTAAACCTTGATTTACAGTGTTTTCTTATAAAGAGAGGATTAATATATTAGTTTTTTTTTTTTTAAATATTTGGTGTTTATTGTCAATTTGTCAACCTTCTTGGAATCATCTCCAACTCTAGAATGTTCAATAAATTTTTCATAAATAAATCAAGCTGAAAACTTCAGTAATACAACGCGAATAGATTTTTTACCAATCTCAAATAAGAGAAGCTAATATGATTTAGGTAGTATTTTCCTGAATGTACTATTTTCGTAAAAATGTTATAAACATCTTAGAAAGTTGCCTTTAATCCCTATTATATTCTTATGGTTTTAGCCCTATAGTTAGTATTATTGCAAATGGACAACGTATAGGCCCTTGTTTCACCATTAGCTACTTCTACAGTTTCCCTTAATTAACTCAAAAATTCAAATTAGATTTTTTAAAGTTTTAAAATTCTTAATTATCACAAATTTTTCACAAAAATGTTATATAATATTAACTTTATCAAATTACATTTAACCCTAACATGTTAGGCTCCTGTCATTGTGTTAGCTACAAAAATAACAAGTATATTTACATATGAATTTAGTGTTTTTGTAAAACCCTTTTCTTCGTAATTTTGTTGGATTTCATCCAGGAACAAACAATTTGCAGAAAAACCATTTAATACTCAAGTTGCTTAATTTATTTTAAGAATTCTGAGCGTAAATATATTTATATTTTACTTTTTTCAAAACTGGGCCTGCAGTAAATATATTTATTCTGTTAAAATTTAGAAACTGGTAAAGGAATACTTACCTCCTGAATCTAGAGGGAAAGGGCGGTATACATATATACATGTGTGTGTGTGTGACCTCCATTTTGAGTGAAGTGGCTTTGAAATGGCTGAAAAGAGATAATGTATATTTTGCTACAAAACACGTGTTCATTCATGTGAACGTTGCATTTAGGTAATTCCGGCCTATTAGAATCGATTTCTTGAGGAATAACTGTCGAAATGCGCTTTTACGATTTGACATCAGAGCGATATTGGAAGTGACGCACAAAAACCATTCTCACTNAATTTAATTATAAATTTGTGTGCATCCCTTCTCTGCCGTTTTGACCAGAATTAGCGGCCTTAAACTTTACCCTCATTGCCACTTTCTTCAGCTTGTTTAAATATCTAAAGATGGAATTTTTAATAAAGACCACAATTTGTATATTATTTCGTCAAAAAAATATGACAAATGTTGAATTCTGCAAATATAATTAATCGACTTATGCATGTGTTTGGTTTCTTTTCGATTTTTAAAAAAATAATGGCTAATCTACACCTTTTTGTAGCTATGGGAATGTTATGTACGTTCCAAATATAACCGAACTTCAATCGGTGGGCATCGTAAATCTATCACCGCTTTCATATAACCATATTGTAACCACCTCTCTACAGTCCAGTTTCCGAATATTTAGGACTATTGAAAGACAGATAATTACATTTTCACTGCAAGTACAACTTAAATAAATGTAGAAGAGAGTTTTTAATTATTTATTTAGGTAATTAAATATTTACTGTAAAGATAACTAAAACAGGGTTAAGATCGCTATAAGTCGACTCTCCACCAGTCCACCTAACTTTAAGGCTGATGAATTTACGATGGGCCATCGATTTAAATTCAATTATTTCTGGAACGTACTCTATATTTTAAGGCTATGTCTAACAAATGAACTCAGTCGATTCATCAGATTTGAGGACGTTTATAACCCACGTCCATTCTGAGAAAATGTGGGAGTAGGAAATAAATATATAATAAATTTAGCTTTATAATATTTACGAGTCAGTGGACACACACTCCCCAGGCAAGACGTGACGAAACAACCCTCGTACATGTGTGACACCCTGCATCTCACGAGCCCCCATCAAAAGGGGTTCTTGTAGGCGGGAGCATTTCATCGCAAATTTAGCCTGAAATTAAGCACGGGTCACCTGCGGCGGCCACCCTCCCAAGACCAGCTGAGCGGTGACGTCATGGCCCCGTCACCAGCTCCCCCACCGCCCGTGACGTAGGGAATCCCCCTCCCCCACCATCCATGTAACCCCATCATCCCCCCGTCTCGCGAACAGGTGACGGGCTTCCTTGTTCCTTCGCGTTAGCCTCCCCTATACAACAGCTCAGGAACTTAGTTTGGTAGATTTTATTAAATTTTTAAAAAGTAAAATGAAATTTTATATAAATAAATGTAAATATATCTGTCCCTAATATGACAAACCCGATTTAGAATTGGACAATCTATAAAAAAATAATGTATAACTTCTATATGCCATATTTTATTTTTTTTAACTTTCAGTTATTTACTACATTCTGTTAAATAAAAAACATTTTGTAATTTGATTACAATGAAAAGTAATAAATGACATTCAATGTCAATCACATGAGGAGGTGAACAATGACAACACACTCAAATATATAATATTAAGAAAACATAAACGATATTGGTCTCGTGACACCAATACTTAATTCATTACCTTATTTAAAATGCCAATAGACTTTTTTTTTAATGGTCCTTTTAAGATTTGTATGATAATTTTTTTTATATATTTTGTTTATTGGAAAGAACCTCTCAAAATGTTTCAATATAGATACATAACTTAAAAATTCTTCGTTGAAGTCTACATTTCTTAACATAAAACTTATTTGGTTCCAACAGCAGAAAAATGTTTTTATCGAACTTGGCCTTGATTATTAATTTAAAATTATTTTTTTTCAGATATAGACAGATCGACACGTTTTTATGTATAATAAGAGAAATATAAAGATGTTTACTCAACCCCTACCAACTAAAATTAAATAGGATTTTATTTTTCAACATTGAAAAATGCAATAAAATTTAAACTAATGCAAAAGCTACTTTCCTTTGGAGTTCACTGCAAAAAGTTTTTCTGGGACATTTTGTTACAAGATATTTTTTTACTGTCCCTTAAAACTTCTCTTGGGCAGAAAATTTAAAGAACTTAAAAAGTAAGAATGTACAAGGCTATGGCAGAGGAAAAGTGAATATTATCTATAGATGATGATGATATTATCTATACATATTGTCTTGATGAAAAAATTTTCAGATCGCATAATTCCGACCAGAATGATAATCATGTCAGTTTTTCAGAGAGGGTCCCTATATCAAGAAAAATTAATAGCGTTCACAAATACACAAACAAATCTTTGCATATATAGTTTACGGGACCTGACTCATATTATAGTATCAGAGTAAAAATTATTTCTAATTGTTAATATTTCATTGATCCTTTGCTAAAAATGTTCTTTGAAAAAGTCAATAATATTTCCCCACTTGAACTTCTATAATGGAAGGCAACCCACATAACACAGAAGTATTCCCTGATTAGCAAACTTAATAAGCAATATTAGACGCTCAACAAAATCTAGGGAATTCAGTATTATATTTCACTGTAAGTGTTTAAAAGTAACTTATTTTAAATTTAAATCTATAATACGGAAATCCGTCAGTTGGGAGCTGGCCGTAAAATTCCCCGCGTTCCATCGAAGACAGACAGATATGAGAGAATGGTTTATTTGACAATATATTAGAGAAGACAATATTGGTATATGGAATAATATTAATCGGAAACTGTCTCTATACCATCTAAAATAGAATAGTGAAGAAAGCTCTCAAAATATGTTGTTGTATCCTTGAATAGCTAAATGTTTTTTGCTTTTTTTTTTCGTAAAAATAAAGGCTAGAAAGTTACTATTAGATGATTTTAGTTGGGGTTCGGTCAAGATAGATCCAAAAACAAAAACAAAAAACTGTTGTTTTTTTTATCTATCTTGACCGAACATTTCCATGACTAAGTCGTGGATCCCAGTCATGGAAATGTAAACTTTGGGACAGGACGTCCTCTGTCGTCTTCATAATAGGCAGCCCTAAAGATGACTTACAATGTAAGCCGAAACTTTGTCAGATAATCTTTTAAAAACATACAATTTTTTAAATTTGTATTTTTTTTTCCGGATCTATTTTGACCAAACCCCAACTAAACTCGTCTAATAATAATATCTACGGTCAAATAACACTCCATTTGAAGTTAAAAAAGTTACATTTTACTCCTCTTCTATAAAATGATTTTTAGTTTAAAAACTGAATTTAATTATGAATTTATTTTTAAAATTTCAAACGCTAGAATGCAAAAAAACTTCAGACATATTATTCACGGATTCCGTATTCAAACGTATTTTTTTTTTTTACTGGTCTTGGGCTTGTTAGGTGAAGACTTGAATGTTCCACAGATATGTGTATCATGGCACCAGTGTTTATACCTTGTTTTTTTATTGTTATTTTTTATTTTATACTGGTAGACTACAAACCTCTATAGGTAAATGGGACTGAGTATATGACTGTTTCAACATGGTAATGAAATCTTCGCTCTACAATAATAGAGAATGTATTTGAATTTTGAATTCTTTCAAAAGCAGAGAGTTTTCGGCATCATAGATCACATTACGGAAGATTATGTGATTACAAGTGCCTGATACCTAGTAGAAGGTTATGGAAGGTTATGAAAAGCTTCATACTAGGAGAATACTTACATGAGAATAAGTAGTAGCCAAATTAATGTGCCCTGGGAATGTCCCAGGTATATTTTTGTGGCGAATGATTCCTATAAATGTTCTTAGTGAGCGAATTTTGGTCTTCTTACAGCTCTGTTGATATCATCCTCAAATTTGAGGAGCATTTGATTGACTAATGTTATGCTCGATGCTGGTTTTCTAGCAATTTACTTCCCAGATAAACTTAAAATATGGATACGATAGCTCTACAAAGCATGTAGCAACATTGGTTGTTGTAATTACTTGACGGTGGACGTTTCAAATTTTCACCAGGAATCCCTTCAATATAGTGACTAACAACAAATCGAGAAAGACGAATCAAACTAACGCAATTCATGACAATTCATTGATAACTCAACCATTAGACATCTTCTTTTGAAACACTATTGTCTTTCTGCAAGACCATTATTGGAGAAAAATTATAATCTAATCAATTTTTATTTATTTTGACTGTTAGGCTGAAAAGTTAAACATATATAGGAACATTTTCTACAATATGAACCACCCACACAGAGAATAAAAATATTTAAGTGAGATTTGTGGTCACGGGTAATTGTCAAATATGACTCTTGATGAGACGTCATCAAAGCATGAATTTTTAATGCCATGTAGAGAGAATGTGAATGATTTTTCTGTCGTGGGTTCTAAAACTATAAAACAAGTTTTCTAAGAGGTGACCTGCAATGTTTTAATTAAAGACGAGGTTTTCTTAAAACCCTTGAAGATACGAAGCTAGTTGAGCAATAAAGATATTTGGAGAGAAATTGTCCTTTGCTTTGAGAGTGACCAATCGTCTTCCATCTTCTGCTTTCCTTCCAAACTGTATTAAGTTGTGTTTGGTGAAGAGTTGCCTTAAAGCAGTGATTTGAAGCGAGATTTACACTCCTGAATCTCTCAGATTCCTTGTGTACGGCTTGTAGCGGAGCAGAGGTGAAGCGTCCGACGAGAGGCAGGTAGATTTAGAGGGGCAGAAGGCAATGTGGCCGTCGGAAGTTGTTTATTTGATATAAAAGTCGCAATGCAGGCCGACCTCCCGCCCCGGGGTCACAGCCTGTCTCCTAGCAGTACTCTCCATCCATTCCAAAGAGGATACAGGCAAAGAGGTCCTCTCTCTCTCTCTACACGTGTACTTGGCATGACGTGTGTGACGGTTACAGCTGAGCTACAAATCTCGTCTTGTCAATTTTAGATGACGTTACTCAAGGAAATCCAAGTATTCATGTTGGTTTCAACACGATAATGAACAAATGTCTCCAATTTTTTACCCATTCAGAATAAATGAAGTTACAAGTATTGTGTGTGTGTACATATATATATATATATATATATATATATATATATATATATATATGACTTCTAAGTGTACATGTTCTATTAAAGGTCTGAAATTTAAGGTTATTTGCTTCTTTGGGTTATTTCCGTCTTAGATGCATGGATTTATTTGATTTCTCAAACAAGTTGAAACAATTAAAAATTAAAAAGATACAGCAACACTTATCGCAATCTGCTTTGTATCTTTTATTTAAAAAAACTCAATTATTATTAGATGATTTTTTTGGGGTTCAATGTAGTATACCTACGGTCAAGTAACTCTCCATTTAAACTCAATTATTTTTACATTTTTCTTTTCTTGGTTTTCTTAGTGCCCCCAATGGTTATCTTTTAAATAGATATGTTGTCCTGGAAAGGAAATAGGCAAATTTAACTGCCATGTGTCTTTTACTTTATTTAATTCCTACAAAGCCTTCAGTAATGGAAATATAACAAAGGAAAATCGAATACTAAAGAGGTTTTCATTTTAAAGGTACCGGACACCGAGTTCGGTACCTATGATATTCAGATTTTAATAATTTTAATTTTAATTTAGAATTTTTACTTTTAACATTATTAAAAATATTAAATAATCATTCATGTACAATCGAGTATAATATTATAAGTTTTTTTTTTGTTTTTTATAACGATGTCATATTCTTCTATTTAAAGTGAATCTAGAAATGTCCGTAAAATTGTAACTTTTTAACTTTTATGCTAAATAATATTTTTACGTAATCTAATCTTATAATAATAAGTCCTTAACGCAGGAGTTGCGTAATTTAAGCAGAGTTTCCATGTTTCATCAAATACTGAGCTTTTTATTTAGTAACAGGAGAGAACAATGAACGTAAAAGGTATGACCGCTAAGTCTCTTATGGGCTGCCGAGAAGGTAGAGCGAGGGACATGCTGCTTACTCACCACAGCTACTTTTGACTGCCTCTAGACCGACCGGTAGGAGAAGAGGATGCCTACTCAGTTTCGCATTCAAAGAGATGTTTCTGTTGAGAAAGATTTCTTATTAAGTTTAATTGTACTGAATTGAGTTTAATAACGATGAGTTTCATTATAAACATAATGCAAAAAAATATTTAAGAGAAAAAAATATCTAGATCCCGCCCATAATTTTTTTTTCTTTTTTTTTAAGCTTAGGAGCTACAATTACAACCACAGTTCTTCAAGTAAAACAAACTTTCAATAATATTTGGTTTAAGACGAGTATAAGACTTCATTAAACTGTGTAATATTATATAATGTAGCATATTACATTTTTATGCGTTTTTGTATGAAAAAGTTCAGTATCAAATAATTATTCATGTTTTTATGTAGTTTTTACAGCAATGTAATTTTTACATTTAAAGACATGGATGTATTGTACGGTTATAATTTCTCGGTGTTAAACATGCGTACTCCCAAAAATACATAATGCACTTGTAGAATAAATGTTACTACAGTCGTGACAACGCAGACGCGCACATAACCGTCAGACCAGTGGAGTCTACTCCACGAGTGAGGGTAGAGAAACAGGTGTAGCATCTAATGAGAATCTAGTAAATCTGGGGAGAGATGGCCACCTGTTGATTCTGTGACCTACCCAAGTGTCGTACGGCGTCAACCGCCATCGGCCTTCAAATCCTACCGAATTTCATGCAGATGAAGTCGTATAAAGAAAAATTGGATCAGTAATATTTATTTTTTAAAAAAATATTAAAAAATAAGGCGGCAATCCTTACAATATTTCAGACACTATGTACCGAAAAGCAAACACACACACACACACACACACACACACACACACACAAACATACATAAAACGAAAATTAATTAATTCTTAATAAGTCACAATACGTTGCTAGTTTTCATATTGCTTGAGCCTTATAATTTTAAAATTACTCTAAATAGCATCGTTCCATATTTTCTATATATTAATCCTATTACAATAAGTATAATTTAGTTCGATATTTACAGACCTCTTGAAACATTTAAATACTCATTAGCGAATGATAAAAATTGTAAATTTTCTTATATACAAAGCTATCTGCAACTTGGAACCACACTGGTATTTTATATTATAAATCATTGTTCTACGTATTTGGTTGGGTAACATAAGTACAGACTTTCTATATTTTACATCAAAATTTGTATGTCAATTTGAAAACAATTTTCTAGCGAATTCTTAAGAAATGGATTGAGGTGATTTATATGACAAAATTTTTAATTTTGTTATTTTTCCCAAATTCTTCCTGGGAGGCACCAAAATATGTGTGATTGTGTGTGTGTTTGTCAACGCTCTAAAGGCCACAGTTTTTTGTTTTCATAATGAAATTTGGTATATCCCTATATTGCTTAAATGGATATGTTGATTATTAAACGAAATCTGACCAATAGCAATACGAGAATGCCTGATATATCCAGTTTTTATTACTTCAAATGGAGAATTCTTGACCGTCAGATTATTAATCTATTTTTTTTTAGGGTTCGGTCAAGGTTGATCCAAAAAATACAATTTTAAAAAATGTGAATTTTTTAATTGTATACTAAGTCCAATTAATCTCAGTCATAAATATGGGATCCTGGTGACTCGACGTCCTCTCTCGCCTTCATGATACCCCTGAAATTAAAATATACACATGTTTTCAATTGTATTTTTCGGATCTACCTTGACCGAACCCTAACAAAAAAATCTACTATTTTTTATTAAGTTTTTAGAAAGAGATATTTTTTCGAAAATCCAGTAGTCCGCACTAATTATTATTCTGTTAGCCTTGTTCGTGTGAAGACCGACTGATATACTTGTCTGACAGACTGACAGAATGACAGATTTTTTTTTTTTTTTTTACACATGTACACCTCTTAGTGTGTTAGGATGCTAATAATTATGTAAAATGCCTAAAATTACATTTCTAATCTATTTCCTTGGCTATTTTTAGGTCCTTCTCCCACCTCCAGCCACACGTGATCGGATGTCGAGAAAATGTCAAAAGCTGCCCTGATTCCTTACGCCTGTCTGATTTTTTGCATATTTAGTCTTGACTGACAACTACTTGACTGATTCAATTTATAATGAATAGACATTTAACATGACAAGAGGCGTCATTTCTTAGTGATTGGGGGGATTAAGGCCACAAAACTGAATTTCAAATATCTCATTAGGATTGGAATTATTCACTTTTTTTGTAAAAAAAAAAAAAAAAAATGGCGNAAAAAAAAAAGAAAGAAAGAAAAAAAAAAGTTGAAATTATATAATAAGGCGAAAAGTAAATCCGAACTATTTATATTAAGATTTACTTTTAATGGAGAATAAAAACTTATGTAAAGAACTTGTAAGAATTTTTTTATTTTTTAAATTATATTTATTCACCAAAAAAAAAAATTATATTATACGAGAATTATAACACAAAAACCAGCTTCCAAAACTTAATTTCCTATAAAATAGAAGCTAAGCTCTTTTGATACTTATAGCTACATATTCAGAACAACTAGAAAAAGATAGCAAAAGCAACATATCTATATATTTAAAAGGAAATAATAATTAGTTTTTTAATAATTAAACCATATAAAACAAATTCATAAAACATATATATACGTTATACGAGTATATTCTTTTACTAAAATTTAAATAAACTCAAGTATAGGATTATGACCAAAAACCAAAAACAATCACACAATATATTTTTAAAAATATATATACTGGTAGCAGGTACTTTTTCATTTTTAAAAATGGTTCCTTTGAGACCTAATGCCAAGAAGGGAGTCTCCATCCATGGACTGATGAGATTTAGACAGAAAACGAGGAGGACGGGTTTGTCCGAATCTAGCACATCTGATAGTATATTGAGATGTTATTTTGGATTTTATCAATTTTTATGACAAGCTTTCATCTATCTTGTTGCAAAAAAAAAAAATTATGGCTAGAGTTCTTATGGTCACTAATATCTCAGAAAGTTAAAAACTAGTAGTACTTGTCGCTCTGAGGATGAAGCTATAAGGTCTGAAAGCGCTCAGCTTCTGTTCCAAAGAAAAACGAATTATTGAATTGTGTGTGTGTGTGTGTGTGTGTGTGCGCATATATATATATATATACATGATGAGACCAAATTTGAAATTTTAAGTTTATTTTCTAACCGCTACATGAGTTAGTTGCTGAAACCGGTTCAAGGAAGGGAAAGATTTAGAGGGGGTTAAAATTTAAAAACCTAATATCTGCGTTAAAATAAGCAAAATAAGAAGAAAAAAAAGTATAGAGCAAAACTAGTGAAAAAGATAATTTTTTAACATTTTTCCAAATTAAGAAAGAAAACTTATTATGAAAGAGAATAAATAAATCCTGTATTTAAACTTTTCTTTGCAAGCCCTAAAAATATTCATTTAAGACCGAAATCGGTTGAGGGATAATAGCAGATTAGAAAAAGACCAAAATATCTTCAGTGTGATTTTATTTTAGATATCACAATAATATTTTTTGTCTGTTTTATAATGTTTAAAATAAATAAATAAATAAACCTTGTTATGTGAAAAATTTACTTGGATGAGTGGGCGGTTCTCCCACTTTACATTCCCGGTCAGTCTAGAGAAAATTTTAGTGGTTAAGCCTACTACACTCATTGTTCTCTCCGGATTTTACATTAAATTTCCTTATTGAATCTTATTTATAACTACCTTAAATGAAACTTTGGAAACCTTTTTGCCCCGAAATATGCAAAAATAATGTTAATCTGCCTTTTCTCGCTGAAATTCGGAATATCTTTAAACACATTTTTTCCAAAAACTCTTCATATAATGTTGATGTCAACTCCTCATATCGTAGAATTAAATCTGCTATAAATAATTAAAAATCTAACTAAATGAAATCTAGGCGTTTAAATTTAAATATCTAAAATATTGGATACAAACGGACCAACATGCGTTATACATGCATGCTTTTACAAAAAAAAATACAAATAAATAAACTAATCTGAAATAAAAAGAAGCAATGTTGAAAAGTGACACCCGGCGTATGGAGGGGTATAGTGTTACTTAGAGACCGCACCGAGGCGACACACTTGGTAACTTATACCAAATGGTCCAGAGCTCTCCTTGGCACATTTATACTTCTTCCATGACACCTGTATCCAAGAGACCGCCGACAGATTGGCGACGGGGAAAATATGGTGTCAAAAGTACTCCACACATACAGGGTTACAAATTGAGAGAAAGATCCGATTTAAATCGAGGGAGTATCAGGATGTTACCAAGATGTGGTAGCTGAAAAACAGTTCCTATATTCCTTACCAATCCAGCAAAAGAGTAGATAAAAAGCGTGTCTGTTGTTCATATACTTGGTTTCATGTACACTTATCTACCATAACTACCATAAGTGTAACATGTAAAGCCTGTTACGTTTACCATGAAAGATAAAACCTTGGCCAGTTTGAAAACTACTTCAAGTCTGTTAAGCCTTACTTATTATCTAATTATCATCATCTACTATATAATTTTTTTTATTATATTCTTTACAAATAATAAAAATACTTCATCTCTACAACATTAATAATAATATTAATTTACATGAAACATTTAATAAGTGTACTCTCTTCATCATAAAATGTATAAGCAGATAGTTTGTTGCCTCATAAGTAAAACATATTTCACTAAGGTTTATAAACACTTTCTAATATAAGTACTATTTCTGTCACTTATTTCTCACTCGCTCTCTCTCTCTCTCTCTCTCTCTCTCACTCTCTCTCGCTCTCTCTCTCTCTCTCTCTCTCTCTCTCTCTCCCTCTCTCTCAGACAGTTGAATACGGACCGTGACAGTGAACGTATGTATTCGGCCAGAAGATGGACAATGTCCGAAAGCGCTCGCCAACGGGAGATGGTGTACAGAAACCAATGAAGACGGAGAATATAAGGTATGAGAGTTCTATATTCATTGGTGGTAGAAATAATAATATCCCTTTAGATTATTTACCTGACACAGCTAGTCAAGCGAAGTAATAAAAAGTAGTTTACAGATTCTTCAGACATTCACGTAAATTACTTAATTATAATATAACATGAGATACATTAATAACTTAGACATCATTCAACATGTTCACGTAGGCTTCGTCGATCGTCAGATGTATTTACCATTTCATCTTCCGGGTTGGACCGAGTCAAATTGTTGTTATTTGCCGAGCTTTCGCACATCATGTGATGGCTTCTTCAGGGCTGAAAAGAGAATG
>KZ807750.1:98411-110456 GCA_000696205.2 Oncopeltus fasciatus | reverse complement strand
TGTCCAGCATTATATATATATATTGCTACTATAATACTAAATGATTGTAGTCATGACTTAAATAACTAAAAGTGAGAGACTCTCCCTCTCTCCCCATACTTATATTGCTCTGAAGAAGATCTGAAATTTAGGCCGAAACGTCAGAAATAATGTAAACTTCCTTGATCTACAATGATTAGTTTTCATTTTTATAAAAATCCCAAGACCGAATTCCCGACCAACCCCTCCTCACAAAATTCGACAGACAATTAACGACTAAATTAATGACTCAATAATAATATATATATATATATGTTATTTGAACAACTTTTCTTATTCCCTTCTATTCAACTGCGTAGGTCTAAATATAACCACACTATTCTAAACACCCATTGCACTGGGCAAGAATGTATTCCTCTGCAAAGAGTGGGAAACAAAGTTGCAACATCAAACTTCGGATATGTGTGTGTGTGTGTATTTATATTTTAGCTCCATCTAAGCGGTATTGGTGAAGACCAAAAAAAAGGTTTTTAAAAGTCCCATCATACTACAAACTTTAATTGGTTTATTTTATTACAGGAACTCGGCTAAAAAATTTGTCAAATATGTATTTATATTACATAGCAAATCATGAACCCCCCCTGAACTATAGATTTAGATCTTTGGGTTACATAAAAATTTCGAAACGAAATCGCAAATCTGTTGTGTTTAAACTAAAACATTAAATTCTATTTTTACTACTGTGGGTTTTTATTAGTTTACCCTCATGAGTCACTTGATAACAATTACATAAGGGGCTCGAAAATTTAGCTTAGTTCCGCAGAATTAATACGAAGCGTGGAAGGGATAAGTTCCTTTCGTGTTTGCCCGTCATAACTACCTTACCTTTATCAAAGGAAAACTTTTATGACGTAATAACAGAATTATTTATGATTTATATGGATCATAGATTCCGAATGTACTGGTAGTAAGTTTACTGACACTCTCAATAGATAATGGTAAGGGATCTTATTTAGCGAATTTCAAACATGTGTGTCTGCCGGAACGACCCTCGACCGAACAGCTGTTAAAGTCTGGGGCAGACAAGTCGCAGATCGAACTCTGTGAATAAATCACAAGGGACGTCTATAACGCTTTAATACGTTTTCATGCTGAAATGATATGCTCTGCGTTAATAGCAACAATGTATTATGTATGGGAATACCGTACGCAAAGTAGTACTAGTAGTATTATCAGCAGATTTCCTATAAGCGATTAGAGGGGTTTACTTTCTTGCCCCCTGTTTTTTTTTTTTTCTAAATACATTTTTACATTTCTTCCAAGATCATACATAGGATTAATAAAAAAGTAAAATATGGTCTGTAAATATATATAAATAATTCATTATAACTTCCCTCTGACCAGCTGTTAAGTAATGCTATTTTTGAAAGGTAGAGGAAGAATCTTTTGGTCCAATTGTTAAGGATTTTTGTTAAATAAAACAAAAAGTTTAAAAAATGTTTATATAAAAAAATATATAATTCAAAAATATTAAAAATAGTACTAGAGGTAAGTTGGCGCATATGCTTGTGTGATTTTAAAAAAACCAAATTGCTTCCTTTGGTAAACAGTTGGTAGGAGTCTATTAACATTTGCATATGATCTTATCTTCAGGAACATTCAGGGAGATGTTGCGAGCAATTGATAAATGGCAGCAGATTTCCCTTTAGAGAAATCAAGCTATTCACGGTTGTTCTATAACAAGAATTTTGGGAAATATAACATTCATTAATGTCTCCACTCCGTCGAGAAGGGGAGGGTTTATAGGATGGCTAAATTTAAAAATTGTCAATACCTCCCTTACAGTTAGGAATACGAAAATATTTATTGAATAAATTATGCACAAAACATTTTTTTTTTTTACATATTTGCTCTATAACATTTTTAAGAATAATATTTTAAAATGTAATTTCAAGAGTCAGCCAATTATTTTTTGCTGGGAAAATAAATTCGAAACTTTGGTTATTTATAAAAACCTTTCAATTAATTTATTTTAGGCTGAATAAATAATAATAGGCATCAAATAGTAGAAGTAAAGCATGATTTTCTAACATCTATGTTCATACAATTTTTATGAAAAACGCTTGTGAAGGAGGAAAATTAGGAATAACTGTTAAGAATAAGGGAATTAGGTGGCATGTGGATCAGACTTGTACAAGAATGGGGCAATTGAGGGATAACTACTGCTTCCTTTGTCTTGGCAAGAGAAGAAGACTTACTTGGAAATCTGATGAGAATCTTCCAGGCTCTTCGCGGCACTTCCACGAAGTTATATAATCCCTGAAATCGGCAAATCGTGTGTTCCGGGGTTTAGAGCTTCGGGCTGGTCACGTCTTTTGCAATGCCGACAACAGCGAAGTGATAAGTGATACCTCTTTGTAAATGTTGATGCCTCTTTGTAAATATGCATTATTTAATTTATTCGTACGTATTAATAAATTTATTAGCTGTAAGTTAATTAATATTTTATATATACTTATTAGTCCATAATAGCAGTAGATAGGTTTATTATTTGTAGATAATTATTTGCGATTATAAATTAGATTTAATTTATATCATTTTTCTTAATTAAAAGTGACCTGTATTGGGGCGCCGGGATAGCTCAGGGGATCCGTACGGGTCTCGCAATCCTGACGCCGCGGGTTCAAATCCCGCCCAGGTCAATCTTTTATTTATAATATAGAAGGTTGTCCTAAGCCATGGGTGTTTAAAATAGGGTGGCAACCTGTAGATAGCCCCTCCCTCCAATGACCCTTAGTGGTTGCAAGGGAGGCTAACACAGAAAAAAAAAAAAAAAAAAAAAAAAAAAAAGTGACCTGTACACTTTAACAATAGGATGAACGTTAAGGATCGCTTCCACCACTCTTTTACGCCTATTGTATGTGTCCAGCATGTAAGACAAATTTCGTTATTTACATTTATTTGTGTGTCATATATAATGAAACACATATTTAATCTGTTAAGAATACACAAAATCGGACAAACTTTTAATATTATATATACCGATAAACGGTTAATAAATTAAACATCAATCATGTCGTTTTTAAGACTCCTGAAACACGTAACAGTTTCTTCGAAAAGAAACAAAATCGATAACATCAATAAATCTTGTATTTTAAATGATCCTTGAGGAAAATAAAAAAAGGATGTACGCCATATGCATTTTAGCTAAGTTTGTTTGTTGTAACAAAAAATTTTCTTTTAAATTTAACTTTTAAATGAAAGTTAAGCAGTCAACCAATTTATATGTTTCGTATGACCCTATTTCCATGTTGCGCATGACAGAGATTATATTATTTTTTTATTATGATTTTTTCATAATAAAATTAATGATTTAACGAACGGTAAGCATGATAAGAACTGGACATTAAGTACGCGGCGAAGATATAGCGAGGTACGCAATGAAATTGTCGTAAATTCCTATCTCAATTAGGTTATAAATCATTCAAAGTTCTATTTCACTATCATTACATTTATAAGCCATAAACTCCAGGAGTGGTTTTCCTGAGAGAGCGTACACACAAAGCTCCGACACGCGCCAATCATACTTTATTTCATTTAGTAGTATACGACAATCCATTGTGGCTGCGGTTCTTTGTGTGTGAGTAAATACTTCCTGCAAATAAATAAAAATGTCCTTCGCCCAAGAAGCTGAGTAAACTGGAAGGTTACTTAAGGGTTTGAATATTTTCTTTAGGTACAAGCCTACTTAGAAGAAGCAAAATATATTTTACGGGCACAGACACACATATGTATATAGTAATCAAGACCAGGTGGGTTAGAGAGTGTAGTGTACACACAAAAAGAAGATATCACAAGTCTTTTTGTGTGTGCACTGCCTTCTCTATCCCACATGTTCTGTGTTACTATATATTGCAGCCGTGAGCGTTTCATGTTCTATATTTACTTTTCATATATATATATATAAGGATGTGTGTATGTATGTAACGTATGGACTTTAAAACGGCTGGGCCGATTTNATATATATTATATTTTTTTAAGCTGTTTTCTATAGAAATAGGCATGCTGCTTTCAAAACTGTTTTTAGTTTTCTTCTATCACGTTCGGTTTCTATGTGGGTAGAGCGCATGCTGGTCTAGACCTGCCTGTTTAGTTAGGTCTATTATACTGTGGTGAAACATTATGTGTCGGTAAGCAGTATTTAGTATTTCGTTACGGAAGTGTACAGGAACTACATAGTGTGTTTAAACTGAAACGTTTTCTTATGGCTACCTCTGCTCCAACACGTCAAAAGTGCGAAAACAGCCCAGATTCGTTTTGTCATATATGTGGCAGTTTTACCATTCCCAGTCAAAGGACAAACATCAGTACATTTGTCAGACAAGCATATTTTGCCTATTTTAAAGTGAAAATTGATGATCAAGATAAAGCATGGACACCTCATAAAGTGTGTAAACAGTGAGTTGAGGGTTTACGGATGTGGACCAAGGGAACACGTGCTAAGCTTCCATTCGGTATACCTATGCTTTGGAGCGAGCCCAAAGATCATTCAAGTGATTGTTACTTTTCTAAAGTGAAAAAGTTAGTGATAAAACAGTTTCAGATCTAACTGAGCAAGAAATGTGTTCCCCAGTGTTGTAATAATCTAACATTTAATTTCTACATACAAATATATGTGATAAGTTATGTATTAAAATTATATATTAATCAGAGTAGAAAAAAAATCCGTCACGCACGAGCTTTGTAAGCTATATTTCATTAAATATGGACATAAGTAAGAGTTAATGAAAAATTATGTTATAAGAGCAATGAATAAGAATAAATAAATATCATTAAACATAAAATACATAAACGTTTTTGTAGAAAATGTCTAGATGTGTTAACTACATGTAAACTTATTAGTAAAAAATATATTAAGATTTTAAATTAAGGTCTCCTTTTAAATCCCCCCCCCCTCCACCAGTCATTTCCGAACTCATATAAAAAATGGTTTGCAAAAACTAAAGAAGCCTCAAAACCGAATGTGATGTCATTAGTCAAAATTTCGGACGCTATAGTTCGTACAGACATAAATATATATATATATATATATATATATACGATGTAGGTGTATGTGTGTGTATGTGTGTGCATAGTGCAAGCTTTTCAAAGGACCATATTTTCACCAAGGTGAATAGGTTGATCTCCCAAGAGCAAATCTGCCAAAAATCGGAATTTGGTCTATATGATACATATCAACATTTCAAGCTGGAGGAGTACTTCCATAAGCATAGGTTTCTACTTATGAATCATAGCGAGAATATTGCTTTTCAAGTACTTCTGGGAAAGGCTTTGAACATACATTCTCCAAATAACCTCTCCTGTCTCTCAATTTATTTTATATATCCTCTATAGAATAATTTACTACTGGGGCAGTAGTCAGACCTTTATTTATGTATAGGTTTTTTCGGTTTCCTTATATCACGCAAAAAAAAAATAAACAAAAATAAACCATCGCTATTTTTAGTGCTAAAAGCTAGTCAATCTGTTAATGAATTCAATTTAATTTACAATATCTTACACAAGAAATGCCACAGTACGGAATAAATATAACCTACCAAACCTTCTACACTCATGTATCATTTGCTAGTTTTTGTATTTACAATAATTTACCAGTTTGTGTGTGGAAAAGATAAGGAAACTGCTCCAGGAGACTTAATAGTCGTGAAATAAGAAACGTGACGTCATGAAACATCTAAATGATTGGCCTATGTTTATTTTACAAGCATTCAACTTCTCATAAAATTTATGAAAGTTTTATACTTATTATTATTATACTTATAAAGTATAAAGTTTAATTTAATCATTTATTTGTAATTTATACGTCAAAATTATAAGGTTTTATAATTTTTGGTGCACTGTGTATTGCACATGTCTATTATGGCTTTTATTTATTTTTAATGGCGTGTCAACCTTTGGTCATTAACGCCAGGGAGATATTTTATAGAAGCTAGAAAATATTTTAAAGAAGAAGAATTTCTAAGCTTCTTTATTTCTTTATTCTTTCTTCTTATGGCTTTAAATTTTACTTGATACATCTGTAAATTAAAAATGACTGATATGTTGTCAGTATATTACAGGTTGACTCAATCATTGGAGTAACATTGATTGTAAAAACACATTTTCAAACCATTGGACATTGTTCCCTAATTGTGGAGACTTTAATCTTGTAAATTCTACTGATTTCTCTAAGAGGTTTTGCTTTTAAGGTTTTATACATGTATGGAAATGAAGCTTAGGATATCCAGGATAGGTTAAGATGGTAAAGGAGGCGGTGCTATGAGGAAGCCCTCCTTGTCGTGGCCGAAGTGACCTGGAGGAGACCACACCAGTGGATCTTCAGGACCAACAAGCCAATTAAACAGATGAAATACTGAATCCCACCCAATCACATACACGGGTCTGGGGGAGGAGGTCTAGTACCGGCTATTGCCGGCCGAGGCGCTCCAGTCTACTTCTTATTGTTCGCCGGGAGGAGACCGGGTGAAAGGGCCTGGATTTCCAGCCTGATTGCCGCTTGATCCGTCACTGATTAATGGCGCTTTTACTGAATATTCAAATCCAGCATTCTGGAATTTCTGTAAGAGGTGGGGAGGGGGCACTCCCACGCCGCTCTCCGAGCGCCTGTGTCTTCCAAAACACGCTGCATCACTGGTTTTACGTGTATTCCTCGAGGGCTTCATTAACCCCGGGAATAACGAAGGAGTTGGACTCTTTCAAAAAGGAAAATACTCGAGATATCTCATTTAATATACCAATTTACAAAGGCGTTTCGTGGAACAGATGTTGGTTGTCATCTCTCAAAAGACCTTTTATCTTCCCTAAGTAATTCTCTCGGTCTTGAGTTCCAGCGCGCAGTCAGGGAACAGCCATGTTGTTCCCGATAACTGATTTTACACCCAGTTAAATGTAAAAATCGTTTAACGAAGTTTAATAAATTGAAAAATTCATCAAAGTATAGTTTACCCAACAAAAAAAATCTAATAATAATGAGAGGGGATAGTATAAAAAAAAAATCTATCTGTCCCAGCCAGGACATTCCGGCCCGGCAAGCAGGAGATCCAGGTTCGAGTCCTGGCTGGGACAGATAGATTTTTTTTTTTATACTATCCCCTCTCATTACTTGTTTAAAATTTACGTGGAATAATAAACTACAACCAAATAAATATTTATAAAGAAAATCTAATAACTTTTTTTTAACTATGAAACGGTCCTTAATTAATACCCTTATAAGATTGTATATTCTAGAATTATTATAATATTATTATGTATATTAGAACAGCAGCAAGGTGTTAGGAAAATTTTTATAATTCGTTTTTTGTTTGTTAAATATTTGTTTATTACTCTTTAATTTTTTTTTTTTTTTTTTNTTTTTTTTTTTTTTTTTTTTTTTTTTTTTTTTTTATTACTGACACGTTTATTAGAAAAAAAAAGTGATGTATACAAGTATGTCTGCTATGGTGGTGTGAGTGTAATTGGTACACCACCTATAGCGACTCTTTTACCCGTAGGTATGTGCGGGTTATAGTGAGAATATGTCTGCCTTTACCTATTTACTATGAGAATATGTCTCTTTAAAATATCTGAGCACGTTTATTTATAACGCTTTGTAGATCGCGCTGCTATCGATATCGATTTATCGGCCTTTAATGATAACAGAGCCCAGCCTCCCCACCATCAAGTTTCGCCATATGATCTACGACTCTCATCTCGCTCAGACAGATCTGGTTAAGTCATTCTCTCGAGGGAATACTACGTCTCATGATTCGGCTATCCTACAGATAAGTAGCTATTTCATGCTAACCCCACTTACAGTTCAACAAAGAGATAAATTACCAACAAAAATGCTAGACTTTTAGATTCAGAGCCTTTACCTACTTACTATTAAGGTAATATAACAGCAATGTATTTTTCAACATTATTGAGCGGATCGAATACCATTTTTGTTATCTGTTTTCTTGAGTCATTCATGAGGATTAAATCCCATTTTTTTGCGCTTCCGATCCAATCATCTTACAGATAAAAAAATCTATTTTATGCTGATTCTGTTCACAGTAATTATCTTCTTTTATGTGAATTCTTTACTTAATTTTCTCCAGCCTCCATTTCTGCACTCAGCTATCTCCGTTAAACTTAAGTTTGATGAATGAATGAATTTCGCTCACCTTTTCTTCAGAATGTTTCCTTCTAATCTCAAACTTCTCTAGAGAGAGAGAGAGAGAGAGAGAATGAGGCTGATCTATAACAAGAAAGGAGTGTATCTATCTATATTTTTTACCTGGTCATAGATATTTACAAAATCAGCAAATATTACATACTGCCCCAATTTTTCGTTATCTTTGATTCTGTTTGTTTTTTAGACATGAAAAAGAAACAATTACTCATGATCAGCATCTGCTATCAGGGCAGACAACCGAATTGTCAGTGAGTTTTCAAAAAGCAATCATTGGTGTGGTTTTGCTTTTGTTTTGTAAGTTTAGTGGAAACCCCACTTATGTTATATCGATAAACATGTATGTATTAATAGCTCAGGAGGATAATATTTCCGTAATTGTAGAACCAGAGATCATTTGCAATAGTCTTCTGAAGTATGCAATGCCAACATAATTCAGACTGTGATTGCAATTTCCGGGTAATTTGATCTGAAATGTGGAAATACAATAACTATATTTATTTATATTTATTGAAAAAATGCTATAATATCTGTTCACAATTGAAAAGGCTAGAAATGTGAGTTTTGAGTTTTTAGATTTCCTAAATGAAAAGATCCCCAAATATGCCCATTTCTTTCTGTTTTCTTCAACCCCTATTGTTCAGCCCTTACTTAACTGAAAATGGCTATTTTAGCAAACGCGCAAGGGGTTCTAGAAGCCAGTAAAGGTTCGAAAAAAGCTATCAAATCGATACATGCATCGCAGAGAATCCGAAGACTAAAATTCAATTTATCCGGGAAAAAAAACATTGAAAATTGTTTGTTTTTTTCCATTATTGATAATGACCCAGTACACCATAATTATGTTACTGAATGTCATTTTTACTTTTCATTGTAATCAAATTAAAATNTAATTTAATAAATTATGAAAGATTTGTTTCGGTTGAAGTTCAATGTGGCGAAGGGGTAGTTTACAGGAAGAACACATTCAATAATTGTTAATATTTTTGTTATTAGCGTTATGAAAACAATTATTTAAAAAAATTGGTCTCCTGTAAAATTTTCTAAAATTTCTTTAATGTATACATTTTACAAAAAAATTAATAATAAAGATAATATTTAAACCCTCGCATTTTAAGCCATCATATTTTTATCTAATGCTTTCCTCTGGAACATTTGCTTATAAATTGCAAGGCTGTTTTAGCATTCAATTAATTAACTATTAAATTAACAGTTTATTCTCATTTATCATTCCTGCGTAACAGAGTCAGTATACATAAATAAATAAATAAAATAAATAAAATAAAATTTTAGAAGATTAAATTTTGAATATAATGAAGTTTTGTCATTTCCTTGTCAGGTTACAAAAAAATATATTCAGGTTACAAATAGCTATATATTTAACAGTTATTAGCATTATTCATATCTTTACTATTTACATCTTATATTTACATACACATAGATGATTATACATACGATTGAATGTGTAAATATATATGCAACAGTAAATAAGATGCGGAGAAATGTAATAACAGTTAGACAAAAATCAATATGTATTTGAATATATTGTAACCTAACAGATTAGTTAGGTTAGATAACATTTCTAAGTATAACTTTTATATAATGTATGTATTATTAGGATAGAATATAATTATAATTTACGATGCCCATGTTAATAAAATTTAGTTGTGAATTTCTAATATATTAAAAAACAATTATTTTATAATTTCAGTCATTTTACGTAAAGCCCCTGAAATGTTTAAAATCAAAGTACAAGAAACAAATAAGGAAATGACTAAATAAATTGCCTGAAAAATAGTTTAAAGAGTCTTGACCTAGAACCAAAAATATTTCAAAAATTTTAATTTGTTCTTTATTTTGACAGAGGTTGGACAGTGGTAATAAAATTAATTACAATTATAAATTACACTTTAGGATTGATTATTTGGTAACGTAATCTAATTTTTGTTTTATTTTATTTTTGAGGAACTGATGATATATTGGAAAGTAATTCAATATTATGAACTAAACTTTTAAAGTTTAAACTTTTCAGCTTAAGCATGTATAATTAATTTTTTTTTTAAATTCATTAAGCAAGATCTACAACTAAGCAGTTTTTCCAATGGGGGGTTCATACTCGTCGACGTTAGTAAGAGTAAATTACTAATATGGTCTCATAAATTGGAGATGACAATGAGGGTTAAGAGTGAGATTACTAAGGTTGGCTCTAGACTGTCCATGGGGTAGCACTCATTTCTAATAAAAAATGTAAGTATCATCATTTATATACGTTCTTCGCAAATAAATTTTCAGCATGAAAAAATGATCAACACTCAGTGTTTTATAAATTTTTCATAAGCGAATAATAACATGTTATTGAAGAAATTTTAATTTTTTCTTTCTCTCAATTCAACCTCTAACTCATCTGATTTTACTCAAACGGTAACTCAATCAATTAATTTTAAATAGAACCCTTGAAACCAAATTTTATTTTGATATTTTTAATAAAGTACACTTTGTGTACTTTTTAGATTTTCTTTAACATTCGTTTTCCGTAAAGGTATCGTAGAATAATAATGTTATAAAATTATAATTTACACTTTTTATTTTCTCTAATTTCTTTAGTATATCAAACAATAACGAAGATATAGACAATTTTTAAATATGGTCCTACTCTCTTAACAACTCAATTTTCAAAACGGATTTCACCCACTAACGAATTCAATCAATTAACCAATTATTGAGAGGGAAAGGAATAAAAAAATCTATCTGTCCCAGCCAGGACTCGAACCTGGATCTCCTGCTTGCCGGGCCGGAATGCTTCCGTTTCACCACCGGGACGAGCTAGATAACTTATTAAATTCCCACCACACTATTCCATTCCCTCTCATTAATTGTTTAAAATTTAAGTGGGATAATAAACCACAACCATATAAATATTTATCAATCAACCTTTTACATGGAGAAATTTAAATATAGAATTTTTTCTCAGGAGTAAAAATAAAATTTTGAACATGCCATTTTTTAGTTTTCCTAAAAAAAATTTTTTTAAATACATAAGACTTTTTTCAAAAGTAAAATCAAGTTATCGAAGAGAAAAGCTTAATTTCCTTACAAAACTTAGCTATAAGTTACTAAAGCTTTTTGTCCGTGTGTCAAACGGAGTCCTTGGTTAATAACATTCTGCTAGGGACATATCTCTTAGCGTTAGTCGACAAATTGGTTAAGCCAATAAACGAGATGAATAAGCTTATTCATTTGACTGTGCTCTAGGTTAGTTAAAAGAAGTTCTAACCGACAGCCAAAATTTGGCAAAAAAAAAATATCCTCTATATTTTATTAAACTGTAAGAATACTTTTTGTATTTTCCTTAAATACATACTAGCTTTCCCTAACTCCGCCGAAATGAAGAATGGTTGAAGAGCTCAACCATCGCAGTTACATTCGTACATCCTTCACTAACAAGTTTTCTTCATTAAAATGTAATAAAATATAAATGTCAAAAATTACATAAATATATTTTTTTAAATTAAAATGACAATGAAAATATTACAATTATCAATTTCGCACTTCCTTTAACTTAAATCCCTTTCTTTTTTTTCTTCATTAGATTTCAACGAAATTCCAAATTTCATGCTATGCAACGAAAAGTCTAAATACTAAATTTCTGTTCTATGTTTTATAATCAAGATTAAGCGTTTTTTTGTTTAAAGAAATATAATAAAAATACTATAATATCACGAAGATTTTGAATTTTAGACTCCCACGAAATCCTCCCTTCACCATCATCCAATCAACCAAAGTTTGCAAAAAGAAGTGTAAATACCAAATTTGGTTTCTTAATTTTAAAAATTATACATAGGGGTATATATATA
>KZ807750.1:69823-80000 GCA_000696205.2 Oncopeltus fasciatus | reverse complement strand
TTAAAAAATTCATAATTATAATGTTTTTTTTCATAAATAATAATTATTCAAATATATCATTGTATATAACATGTCAAAATAACAGAGAAACGTATTTCAAAAATATGTGGAAAGAACAAGCTTATTTAAAATGTAACTATACAATTACTTATAAATTGGTATGCTAATAGTAAATTGATCATGAATTAATAATATTACATAATTTAAATTATTATTATTATATATTTTAATAAGGTCCGTTGTAAAACTTTCATTAGTACTTTTTTTTTTTTCTTTAATTTCAAGGTACAATTATATACCTTTTTCCTTACACACACATTTTATTTCCCACTTACCTTAGACTTTATATTACTTTACAAACATGTTTCGTCCAATATTAAATTGTAGTAATTCCTTGGTTTGAGAGTATGAAGAAATAGAGAGTTGCATTCAAAATAAACGAAAGAAATGCAAGTGCTTTCTGAGGGGGGGAAAAAAATATTAGTCTCCTAACGCTTCATTTCTGATCTTGTCATGAAGAAAATTCAAAAATAATAAATTCACCTTTGCAACATAATTCATGGATAAATTATTGGTAATTGAAACCAACATATCTAGATATATCTAAAACCATGGCTAATGATATTTTNAGTTTTTAGATGAATGCAGTAGAATTCACTACTTAACGCTCGGGAAGTATTTAATTATTAAAATAATTAAAATTATTAAGCCAGATTATTATTTTTTTATCAGCAAAATACTTTCCAATAAACTTTTAAAAAAATCGAATTTCTGATTTTCAGACAAAACACTGATAATGAGAATTACATGAAATTATTTGAATCACTTTTAATATGGGATTAAAAAAATCTGACCTGGTATGGTGGCGGTGGGTGAGTGTGTGTGCCTGTGCCTGCCCTCGGCGGAGAGTATGGATACAAGCGCGATCACTATAAGGGACGACGGGGGAGCCGACATGTTACAGGGGGCCACCACCACTCCGGTCTCTCATCCCCCCGGTGGCTGACTGGCGGGGGGCTGTCCGCGGGGGCGGGAGTGGGGGGCCGGGCATGCGCCTTGGCGCTCCCCCCCGCC
Organism: Oncopeltus fasciatus; assembly: GCA_000696205.2. Lineage (NCBI taxonomy): Eukaryota > Metazoa > Arthropoda > Insecta > Hemiptera > Lygaeidae > Oncopeltus > Oncopeltus fasciatus. Next base: position 78,926 of record KZ807750.1, on the reverse strand, counting down.
GCCCTCGTGTCTGCTGTCTGTCTGGCCGCCGCCGCCAGAGTGGAGGGGGGGGGAGAGGGAGTCATTTAATTCTCTCTCGCAGCCCCCGTCACGGCGTCTTCTCTCTCTCTCCGTGTGTGTGTGTGTCAGTGGGATTCTGCTTGTTAACGCCACTCCTCTCTACGCTACTACTGATACTATTACTACACTCCACTGAACACATGTCGCTTAACATAAATAATTTCTCGAGGAAACGTCAATGAATTTGATTCCGATGGCAATTTTCAAAAGATCGTGGGCGCTTATAGGCGCCACCATGCGATATTTAACGCAGACCGTTATGACCCATTCTATCCCCTCCCCCCTCCAACAAACACAGAAAAATCAAAGGTCTATAACTAAAGAAATTTTATAATGAGATTTTTTCCTTCAACTAAAGAGAGCTAAATAAATAATTAATTATTATTGAGAATTAACTATCCGAAAAAATTAAAATGCGGATTATATTTTGACAATAAGCTGTTTAAACCTTGACTGGACTTTTAGTGAATTCCAGATTAATGAAGCGGCTGAGGTAATATATTTTTAAAAGGTTATTTCCACCACCAATGAATATAGAACTGTCATACCTTCCATTGTCCGTCTTCATTGGTTGCAGAAACCAATGAAGACGGACAATGGAAGGTATGACAGTAATATATTTTTGTTAGATCTGAAGACTACATAAAACCAAAATGGTCAGTGAATAAATTATGTACAAAATACATGTGTATAAATGTCCATTTGGCCAAAGTTTTACTTCCATGACCCTGTTGTACAGGACTCGGAGTATGGTAACTACAGTGAAATATGTCTGTAATAGATTAACCTTCAGAATTAAGGCTTTGACTGAATACAAGCACAATTGAAAACTAGGCGCGTTACATTAAGAGGAACGATAACAAACTAATTGTGTAGGTTAAGTCATATGTTTTATATGACATCTGCAGAGAAAAGTTGGTGATCTTGATATTTAGAAGGCAGCCTCCGAGTACTAGAGCTCCTCCGGTAGGCTCGATGGCTACATCCTGATTCAGGTTCCGGCTGGTGGTAGTCTTCTTCGTGGTTTGGGACTTGTTCTATGGGCATTTCATCATTATCGCATACCCGCTGTAGATCCGGTATATCTTCGATTTCGGCATCTTCCTCTTCCTCGTGGCCAGATATTGGTCCTCTGATCGGTGCTAGATGTCGAGTCTATACCCGCGTCTCCTTGCAGTTCGGACCTCGAACTATGGCGTATCCAGGGTTATTCTCGGCTAGCGTTACCTCGTCTATTTTCGGCTCATATTTCGACTGTCGTGTCTTTTAAGAAGATTGGGACCGGGAGAGGCTAGCCAGGTAGAAGTTGAACATCCTTTCCCATTTCGCGGCAGATACTTGAAAAATCGTTCGAGAGGTGTTTTGTTGGTAGCTGTAGATAGTAAAGATCTTATGGAGTGTAGCGCACTTTTAAGAACTTCTTCCCATTGTGAAAATTAAAGGTTTTCCTATTTCATTGGTAGTAGTTGAACTGTGTCCCAAATTATACCGTTGTAACGCTCGATTTGCCCGTTGCCGGCTGGGTTATATGGATTAGTCCTACTAGTAGCTATACCGAAAGATGTTAGATATGTCTTCAGTTCTCTAGATACAAAATTAGTTCCTTGATATGAATGAATATAGGTAGTAAATAATGTTTCAAAACATTTGATAATGGTAGCAGTACTCATATCTGGGCATATCGTCGACAATAGTCAGCAAGTACGTAGTCCTTGTACTGGAAGGGAGCGGTCCTTTGAAATCTACTTTCAGGTGTTCAAATGGAACTTATCAAAGTTCCTCGGGCTTTATGAAATCTAGGTTTTAGCTTCAACTACTTTTGAGAGAGAAAGAGAGAAAGAGAGAGAGTGAGAGAGAGGTTGGAGAATGCATTTACGCAGAACCGCTAGCTAGCCAATTAAAACTCTCTACAAGTGTTTTTCCTGGATTAATGAGCTTAAACTCGGGTAACCTATAAAAGATTTTTAAAGATCCTTTATATTTTTCCAGGCCTTGACAAAGCTGATCAAGCCTTGGGAGGAGGAGACCACGTAGTCTTTCGGAATTGGGCAATAGTTCTTCGGGGACAGGAAGGCTTTTAGTCGGGCTCCATCATATTCTGGACATTCCAGAAGGAATAATTTTTCTTATTCTCTGTACGATATTTTAAAGAAGAAAAGTAAATTAGATGTCAACCTAAATCTTTTTAGTTTTTCTTTAATAACCGCCTAAACATTTTTGGACATATTTTTTTTTGTGTTTTTAAATATTTTATTTTTTATTAAGGGCTAGGGGAATGAGAGACTTTTGAAGTAGAATATTGAATAGAAATTTCGAACTCTACAACATTGCAAATTATTTTAACTAAACTTTGAGTTTAAAAAAAATATTTTTCTCAATAATAACTAAAAAATACTGTAAAAAAAAAATAATTTACATAGAAAGAATTAAATTACAATAAAAATAATTTTCTCAGGAGAGTATTAATCAAATGTGAAAATTACATCAAAAAGATAATTCTTCTTTTTTGAAGGATTAATGACGAGGAGATACTCAGAGACTAAAATTTAGATCGACTCAATAAAGGTTTATAAAGCTCATACGAAATTAAGCCTAAGCCAACACAGACAATAACTAAATTCTAAATTTAATCAAATATGTCTGCTATTAGAAAAAAAAAATAAGTTCGGATTATGGCTTTCAAAAAGCTAATACTTATATCAGTTTTTAGATGAATGCAGTAGAATTCACTACTTAACGCTCGGGAAGTATTTAATTATTAAAATAATTAAAATTATTAAGCCAGATTATTATTTTTTTATCAGCAAAATACTTTCCAATAAACTTTTAAAAAAATCGAATTTCTGATTTTCAGACAAAACACTGATAATGAGAATTACATGAAATTATTTGAATCACTTTTAATATGGGATTTAAAATTAAAAAAAAATCATCTATCGCACAATCAATTTTAACACACATGTCGGAATAGCTGCCATTATTTAGAATTAACGACATAGCCAGGACCGATAAGAAATCTGTCCTTCGAGACAGTCAGTCATTCCTCATCAGGGACAGAAAGCCTGAAAACCGACTCGTTGGGTTTTTATGACTGAGATAACTCATTGAGTTAGCTTAAAGTAGTTCCTAATAAATTTAAATAAAAATGGCTAATAAAAAAAAAAAACATGTTTTCCCTTCTCTTTCCCTCCCTCCCTCCTTCACTATCTCTCACCCCCTCCCTCCCTCTCCCCCTATTCCTCCTCCTCACACCATCCTTCCGTCTACTCCTCCCTCCCTCCTTCCATCTCCCCCTCCTTCCCTCTTCCCCTCCCTCAATTTCTCCCTCTCCCTTCTCCCACCCCTTCCCCCTCCACCGGCCCTATTTCCCTACATTTCTCTTTCTTACCGACGAGTGAGGTCTTGCATGTACACACCCAGGATTCAAGGTGATTCTGCGTCTCCTCATAAACCTATATTATACATTTAAACGGCTTTCTCCAAAGTTTCTAAAAGTGAGTGTGAAAACCTCTCCCAAGTAGAGCGGGGTACCAGGGTTCGAAGCAAGGCTCCAGGCGGGCTCTGGCGGCGGTCTATCTGGGGGACGGGGTATTTGGGGCATGAGTCACCAGCCCCCGCCCTCCGGACACCAGCCTAGCCAGCCCTTCCTTGTATGCGTTCCCTTCATCTTTCAGCATCGATTTTCTCCAGTGTCTGGAACCACTGTTCCAGCCAAAAAGACAAACAAAAAGGAGGGAATGAATGAGCATAAGCCAACCATTTACCACGTGCATTACCTAAATTCCCCAGTGATTGGGGGAGTGACTATATATGATCACCCTGGTCCCAGATAATATATTTATTTTATNCCACATACAATTATGCATACACACACACACACACACACACACACACGTGCGTGCACGCGCACACCCCAGCAACCAGTCATGCAACATTTGCGAGGACACAATTACACACAATAATATATTTTTAATTGACTAAGCAACTTTCAATTGATTTTAAATATATACTTAAATTAGTTCACTTTCATTTATATTAAGAAATGGAGAATAAACTATAATTAAAAACAATAATATGCACACATATATAAAATTACCGAGAACTCTCCTATTTATTTCACAGTACAATTGACAAGGCATTACTGTATATAGTCATCATTGGGTATTAGGATTTAAGTATTCTCACCTTTATTATTAATAATTAGGAATTAAACCCACAAATTGATTACAATTATTAATTAATATAGACAATTTTAAGTGTATACATGATATGATTGAGTATAATAGACAGCCTTTACTAGCCCTTTGCACATCCAAATTTAAAAAAAAAAAAAAATGAGAAAGATGAAAGAATTATAGTTATAAAATAATTAAAAGATAGCTGGAATAGAAAACTAAACTTAAATAACTAATAACATGTGCGATTCTGGACTAAAATATGAATGCAACAATCTGAATACACTATTAAGAAATTATGTAACACAAGAGAGAGAGAAAATCACATCATTCCTACAACTGTAGGAAAAAAACCAAGTATAAATGTTTAATCATAAAAATATTCTCTAACTGACTAAAGAAATAAAGATAAATTTTTTTGAAGAAGTATTATTATTTTTTGTCTTGAAATAAACTCTTTAACCAAGCAAGGTAGAAATGAAATAACTATCTTACTATTTCCTAGGGTAGAAAATTTTTTTTCTGAAACAGTCATAAATAACACTATAAAAAACAAAATGAATACACTTTATATGTTCAGTGTATTTTCTAAGCATATAATAATAAATTGAAGGATTAAATCATATTCATTGGTCTGAAGTGGTCTATTAATTAATCAATCCATTAGTAGATGGCAAATATCACTGTATGCCATCACAATATGTTAAAACTTTTTAACTAACTCCATTTCACTAAGTATGAAAAATATGACAGCATATTGCATTGACTTCAAATTGATTTACTGGTCATATTAATTAAACAAAAAGTAAGGAAATGGGGCCAATGCAAAAAAAAAAAAAAAAAAAAAAAAAAAAAAAAAAAAAAAAAAAAAAAAAGGAAGGAAAAAGAGTAAAAGAACCCCCCCCCCAAAAAAAAAATTACAATGAGTTAAATTTTGTATTTTATTCATTTAATTATTTTCTTCTTCACTACACTCTTTCTCCGCCTGTTCTTATTTACTGTATATAAATTATTTGTCGCTCCCGAATTAAAGCAAAATAAAGCAACCAAATTCGGTATTCAAGATTATTTTTCTAAACCTTTGAATGAGTCCATGAAAGGGTGGGAGGGGGGAGGGTTTAAAGAGCTAATTTGTAATTGTTTGAAGTACAAAATAAATTGTAAAATATGAACATGTTTAAAGTATAATTGTCTTTTCTTATTATGTAATGTTTCTACATAAAATGCATATTTGGAATAATATTTATGAATATTGACTATCCTCTTAAATATAGAAACCAAATTTGAAAAGTTAGGATTTTCATTGCACAGAATTGAAAAAAAAAAATCATTTTCGGTTGAATTGGATGAGAGGAAAGATGGTCTAGAGGAAGACCAAAATTTATAATCTCAAAATAAAAATTATGGCGGAAAATGTAGGTAAATAATTAAATATTCTTATGGTCCATAACTTTTTTTTGAAAAAATATCTCTTTTGTTAAAAAGATTTTCTTCAATCCCTCTTATTTACACATGGGAAATCTGTTTAGATTACACAGCTCCTGCGTGACAGATATTTTTCTTTTGCTGAATGACTACTGATAATTGATAGTTTCGTATCTCGGCAAGCTTCTGGAACCTTGAATAAGAAATTCTCATAAAAACTCATAAAAAGTTAAATCCAAATTATTATCACTAATACTCACCAAATAAATTAATTTTTATTCAATATCGATGAAAGGAAAATTTATGTCACTTTAACTAATGCATCAAATTTTCAACACGAGGAAGATCTAAATCAGATTACGAAACAAATCCAGTGATGGACTGCTATCTGTCAGAAGTAAGTGGAACTAAGGAATCAATACCAAGATATTTGAGGCAGGGAACTTGCATTTCTATTGCATTTTGAATAAAAGTTACAATCTCTTAAGTTTATTTACATCACAGAGAGGTTATTTTTCTTATATATGGCTATACTACATTAATGAATAACAAAATATTTCCTTATATTTCTGTCAAGTGTGAGTTCATTGCAAAGTGTTTTGAATTTAAGCTTTTTGCAATATAATTGTCCCTATTTAATTATTATTATATTGCTGAATATAATCTGTAGCACACTTCTCATAAATTCCCCATGACTGGGTAATTACTATCTAGTGTAAGTAATCTTCATTAACTGGATTTAAAAGTTTGGGGATGATAGAGTTGTAGTCTTTCCTATTTCAAATTTGAAACAATATATCAAGTATATATTTATATTCCTGTAATCTCCAGAAAAAAAGAAGTATATGAAGTTAAAAACTATCAGAGATGTCTCTCATATAACCAGGTTGTTATATGCGATAAGCGTGCTACCATACATTTTAAAAATATTTTTAAGCTCATGCCGACAAATTTCATGCATTTATCAGTGAACAAAACAAATAAGCTTAAATATGTCTCCAGAAACTGAAAAATGTCACACACAAAAATGCAAAAAAAGATTAATTTGGGTATTTTAGATTTTGTAGCATCTACCATAAAAGGAACTTACTTCAACAGGAGCTGTTAGATATTTCCGTAAAAAATAAAATTTTCTAAACAAAAATTGTAAAAACATGGTTTAAATTAACAGGAAATTTTTGAAAAGGAGGACAAAGAGATGTAGCGGTTGTGCAAAGAGATTTTTTTTTTACCGGAAATTAGAATGCGTTATTCAAATATAAACAGAAGTCTGATACATTTCTTTAGCAGTCAAGTATGTGCAGAACATAAAGAGCAATTTACAATATTTAGTTTGTCACAAATAAATGCAAAAATAAATTTAATAGTGAAAGAAGAAAGTTTTCAGAAGAGACACATTGAACCATTTCATGGATGTCTGATGTGATTCTAAATCTCAAAATTTTGATGCAGAGTGTCTATCATCCACAACTTTTACTTTCGGAGAAGAAAGATCTTTTTTTTCCCACTTTCAAGATACCTCTTTGTAATGCGACAATACATACACACTCAAAATCAAAGAGATAATATAATGTGAATGTATATTTAAGAATTAATTAATGTATTGAAAAGAGGTCGGCTGTCCCGATGCTCTTCTGCGACTATCTACTAAAAACGGTCCAAAAATACTTTTAAAGCATCTCGAAAAAATATCCTTTAGTTCTTTATTTTGATGGAATTAAAACCCTTTCATTCTCTTCTACTTAGAAATTTGGTGCTATAATAGCTCTGAAAAACATAATTTATGAATGAAATGCTACTACCACAGAATTATATTAGTATTATATTATGGTTATTAATTTTAGTAATCCTAGAATTATTATCTTGACTCACAAATCACATGGGGTGAACATACAAAAATTAAAAGACAAGAACACAATCGGCGACATGGACTTCTATACTGACTCATGAATAGGAATTCTAATCTTACGGTAGAAAACAAAGTGACGCTCTACAAAACCCTATTACGACCAATCTGGATTTACGGAGTAGAAATCTGGGGTGCCGCAAACATACAAAGAATCCAGTCCATTCAATCCAAAACCCTCCGAATAATCGCAAATGCTCCCTATTACGTATCCAATTCCACTCTTTACCATGATTTTAATATTCCTTTTGTTCAAGACTTCATTTCTTCCCCCTTCACCCTTTTCCACAGTAAACTGCCATACCATCATAACTCACTAGCACAGACCATGTCTTCCAACTCCATCCCCTACAACCCTCCCCGTCGGCTCAAACCAAGATGGCCTCGTGACCTCCTGGGGACATAGTCTGTAAATAATTTGAGAGTGGTCTCATTGGTCACCATCTCTCCTCATGTGATTGTCATTGAATGTTAGTTTTTTATTCTCTGTTTTTCATCGAAATTATATTACAAAATGCAATGCAGTAAATAAATAAAAATTTAATAATAAAACATTTTTTTTTAGTAATTTTAATAGAGAGTAACGGATCTTTGTTCATTTTTATTGATAATTTTTGGTTTAAATGTATTTTATAATACAATATCAATAATTAGAAATATGTGTACCGTCTAGAAAGAGGTTTTAAAATAGAGGTATTGTACCTGCAACCTATCCTTAAAAGGTATTGTAAAAGTTTGTGGCTTGTAAGGGATTCCGATTGCTTACCTTTTAACAAGTAGAAAGCAAGGTCATTATTTTAAAATTTTTTAAAAAGTAATTTCCCTGAGAAAAATGAGAGTTCTTTGGGCGATCTTGAAACTAGTTTTGTGATTCGTGAGGATATCACGCCTTTACCACACAAGAATCAAGATAGATTTGTAACTGGCATCAGCAACGTTGCTAGGTACTTGAAGATAGTAAATTCGTCAACGCCAGACCTGCAGTGGAAACATTCTTCACATTCAGAAGAAATACAGACAGTTCCAAGGGGTGGAATATCCCGGGGATTGTGAGAACCAAGATCCGAGAAAAAATTGAGATTATACACCAGTTGGCATAAATGTCGATTTGAGTTTAATTATTCTAGATAGCATACGCTCATTCAGTACTAAACGTTTAGGGCATAATATTTGTAGGAATCAGAAGGTTAATACACCAAAAAATAACCTGAACTAAATGATCAAAAGGAGAGTTTGTTGACCGTAGATATTATTCTAAGATGATTTTAGTTGGGGGTCGGTCGAGGTAGATCCAAAAAAACACAAATTAAAAAAATTTATTTTTTAATAAAGGATTATCTGCCAACGTTTCGGCTTACATTGTAAGCCATCTTCAGGGCTGTAGAAATACAATGTCATGAGAATACAATAATATTTGAAATTAGTATAATAGAGAATTATAATATAATGTGATATCAAGAGTAAGAATTTAGAAAGCTATGTAAGACAATTAAAAGTTTATGAAAACAATTTGAAAAAGAACCAATTTGAAAAAAAA
>KZ807750.1:49743-62950 GCA_000696205.2 Oncopeltus fasciatus | reverse complement strand
TTTTTTTTTTTTTTTTTTTTTTTTTTTTTTTTTTTTTTTTTTTTTTTTTTTTTATAGACAAAGTTAGTTACCCTGAAATTTAGGCCAAAAATTTAGCGAAAATGAAAAAACCAGTCACGTATTAATTATATATTTCATATATTTACAATTTTACTTGTTAGCCAATATTATATAAAAAAAAAATTTTAAATTTTAATCTAATCCAAAAAAGATTACACCTCCTTCGGAAGGCACCCCATCTATGGGTTGGGATGGGGTAAAGGTCTTTGAAATTATTTATCAAATAGTAGCAAAAGCAATTAAAATTGTAAAGATATGATTTCAAAAATTGATTTGAATGACAGGTGAGGCAAATACTGTACACTTAATAAAGACTAAGAATAAAAAAATTTACGCAATAATTTTTTTTTTAAATCCACGTAGGATTTCACGGTTCCCAGAAAAATTTATAAGTTCTTATTCCTGGCATGATTGTACCGTAATGAGGTTTCGTGTACCCTGTGATGGACACATCAGACCTAAATTGAAAATGAGTCATTCAGCCCTGTAGAAGCCGTCATGAGATGTGCGAAAGCTCGATAAAAAACAACTGTTCTTCACTGTCAAGCCCGAAAGAATAATTTACGAATCAACAGTTATTTTTCCAATTTCCTTTATGCTTAATTGTCTTAGATTGGAGTAAAAAACGCATATTACTTCATTAAAAAAAATAGCAGAAACATGATGAGAATCATAAAATACATAATAAAAAAGCATCAAAAATCTTTTTCTTTTTTTTTTCTCATAGACAAAGGCTTTGTTTAAAAAAAAAACAAAAAAAAAAAGACAAAGAGAGTTTCGAAAGACGCGAAGAGTTCGAAAAATGTTCAATACCCTATCCACTCTCAAGTTACGATCATTTTCCACGATGTCAAAAATGTTGAGAAACATGGAATCTGAGACACCCTTATACATATGTACATGTATATATAGCAATCAAGAACAGGTCGGATAGGGAGTGCAGTGCACAAACAAAATGAAAACTTTTGCTCCTTGCGAATTTGAATAGCTTGATTTCTCTATGGTAAATTTGATAAAATATAATCATTATCAGTGAGGATTATATAGAATTTTTAAAGATTTTCATGGCAAAACCTGTATTTCTGATTCTGATGTAATGGTCATTTGTCAGGGGGTGAGTTCAGCCCTACGTAATACATTTTAATTTATTGTATTTTATTGGCNTATATATATAGTAATCAAAGAGAACCGGTGGAATAGAAAGTGCATAGATAGAGAGTTTGAACACACACACAAAAAAAAAGAAAAAATCACAAAGTGTAAAATTTTCAGGAATTTCTCGCCCTTTGTTTCTTTCACTCCTGACTGACGAAGGGCGAGAAGTCTCCTCGAAAAATTTTTGTGTGTGTATGGGTTCACTGCATTCTCTGTCCCACCTGTTCTTGATTACTATATATCGTAGCCGCAAGTGCTTCATTGTCTATATATACTTTATATATATGCAAAATCAATTAATTGTAAATAGTTGGGGGGTTTTATGAAGCATGGGTAACTTAATTTCTAAAGTCAGACAATGGAATGAGTTCATTCTCCCTCGTCGTCCATTAAAGAAATCCTCAGTGGCGCCAAGCTGAAAGCATTTCTTCCTTCAAGGAAGCTCTCTAATGGCATAATATAAAGGTCATGCTCTCTAATTAGACTTGTAAACTAGAGAAGACCTCTTCCTTAAGGGCTCCTCGAATTTAAATTCCATTCTTCGTTTAGCCCCCCCTCCCCTCCGGAGTGAGGAAGTGCTCCAGTGTGGAGCGCTCAAGTATTGTGTAGGGACTTCAGGACTCAGGATATCCAAAGCCGGTAGTATCTCCAGCTAACAAGACCTGGAATGAGTACTGTGAAGATGCAGACGTACAAGAATTACCGTAAAAGTAAATATTTTTACTTTTAAGAATAGCGTAAACATAACTGATATCCCATTGAATAACTAATTAAACATTAAAATTCGAGATGAAAAAAGTTTTTTAAAAAATGTCGCTGAGACTGAATTTTAATGTAGATTAAATAAGAAATATAATTTATCACAAAATTCTTACATGATGTTTTTGAAATTAATAATTTAATAACTGAATTTATATTTGAATTTGTTAGTCATATTAATGTACATTTATTTTTTATTAAATTTTAATTAGGTCACAAAAAATTTCACTCTCCAAAAAGGTTAATGGAATTATTCCAGATTTCATTATTAATTAAATTTATTATCTTTTATCCTCAGTTAGTTTTAGATATTCATTACCATTTGGTTATTTTTACTTGTAGCCAACACTAAAATTTGTTAATTTTAATTTTTAAGGATTTATGTTAATTAATAGATCATTCATTTCAAGATTAAGAATTAAAGATATACAAAGCTTTTGTGTGTCTATGGAGAGACGTGAGGGGCTATCACTCCAGTATCGGATTTTCATAAATTACAAAAAAAAAAAAAAAAAAAAAAAAAAAAAGATGCGTCCCACTGCCTATAACCAATTTCAAAAAGGTCTTCAACTAAAAGAAAACAGTGAAAGAGCAATACACTAAAGGGAAGGTTACAACAGGAGGAAATTAGTAAAGAAAAGTGACACTTGAGTGCTGTTGTCAACCGGAAAAACACACATGCTATGAAGCACATGGGGTCAACGAGAGGAACTGTGAAGCAGCTGAGTAACTGTTATGTGCCTTAAGTAACAGTCACAGTCGGCGTTTTGGTCGCAAGATCTCCGAATAGTATCTATTCTGCTTATGCAGTGGTTGCACATACTGATTGTATTCCATATGGCAAATACGAAGTTATGGTAAACTGAAAGATGTGATAAGTTAAATTTGTTAAATTTTTTTTTCTCTCTAGTTTTATTATCTGAATGCACCCCCACTGACCTGAATTCTTTCTCTAAAGCCTGGGCAAGCCCCATCGGCTCTGATAGCATCCTTGTTGAAGTGATCTAGCTACCCCTTCCTGTTTTCTTTCCAGCTCTCCATTGTGACAATTCTCTGTACAATCCGTTCTTCCCCTGGCCTTGAAAAGGACATTGATTTATTTTTTAGGCGATATTCCAGATCCCACAACCTCTTCTGTCTTTATAAGTAAATAAAAACACTCGTCCCCCCCCCCTTACAAACTCTATATTTCTTGCACAAACGATTTCGACCCTAAAGGGACATCCTCAGGAATTATTTTCAATAATTTCAAAGAGCTCCTGAGGATGATCCATTAGTGTCGAAAACGATTGAGCAAGAAATGTAGCTATTGTTGGGGAAGGTTTTATTAACTTTTAAAGAAAACCCACAATCCTGCTTAAGAAATATTCCTTCTGTCTTATTTTTCATTTCTTTTTTTTCCAAGCCTCTAGAACGATTAGACTCAAAATATCCAAGTAACTAGAACCTTCTTCTACATCGATTCCATTTACGCCATTGACTCTTACTCAGTGCTTCATTGACGAAATATTACACAATCCCTTCTCTACAAGAGGGTGAACTACAGACGACTTTCTTCCTTCTCTTCTTTGGCTTTTCCGAGGTCTTAGACCGCTCAATCCTGTGCGCTAAATTCTAATTTTCCTCCTTCTCGAATAGTTCTGTCAAATTTTTTTTTAATCTCTCATTTTCGACTGAACCATAGTTACAATTTTTTTTTAAATACTATATTAATTATGGTATTTAATCCCACATAAATTTTATACAAAAAATGAAAGGAAATGGAATAAAAAATCTTACTACCTCAGCCGGGACTAACTAATACAGTATATAAAATAAAAAATAAAATAAAAGAGTCCAATAAAAATCTGACAATGTCTCCTTCGAGCATAAGACGATTTATTCGGTCTTACTCGGGGGTTTAGACTCGGAGTAGAGTGCGGGGAGTAGAAGGAGATGGATAATTAGCCATCTAGCCACATGGCTAGCCTCTGTGGTGAAAAGAATAGCATACTTGCCCGGAAAGCAGGAGATCCGAGTTCGAGTCCCGGCTGTGGTAGTAGGATTTTTTTATCTCATTCCCTGGCATTTATTGTACATAGTTACAAACCTACACCAACCGCAATAACCTAAAAACTGTAAAAAAAATTTAAAAATCTGGTAACACCTAAAGAAACCACTATTGGATTCTTATACTAAAAGCACGGAGATTCATTATTTCGTTATTGATTGAATTGCTGAAAAATGTATAGAACTCCTAAGTACATATTTATATATGAGAAACAAATTTTGCTTAAATTTTAACTCTATACAATTTATACATATTAAGGAGAATATTTAAGAATATAACATCATGGCTCGGATGGTCTTCTTTTTTATAAAACATGAGTCCAATATGATATTTAAGATTTCTCTAATAAACCGTATAAATGAATTCATTTTTAGCTGAAACTGAGTGAGTGGGAAGGGAAATTTTTTAGAAGACCAAATAGAATAATCGTCAATATCTTTGTTATTGTAAGTGTTAAATGTTCACGTATAATTAGTAATAAATTGTAATTTCTGTATTGTGCGACTTCGGACTATTTGAAATTCTGCCAATGGTTTCTAGATCGCAGTTTGACCGAAACTGTCATTTACGGTAGCCAGCCTGTTACCTCCACTTACTTAAATTCTATTCACTTTATTTTACTGAATACTGTTCAGTTCATACAAGGAATCAAGCAAATTTTTTTTTTTTTTTAAGCGCATTTATTTCCTCCTTTAACGAAAATGAGAAATGTGCTTATCAAACGCAACTCCTGCGTGAAGGCTTTCTAAATAGTTTGGAATTGGTACATACACAGAGAATGTGTGCCAGGAGTGCAGAGCAGGTAGTCGCGGGATCGATTCCTCAGAAAAGGGGGTCTCCAGCTGTTGGAACAGCTGATCACCAGCCGAAAACACCCGAGACAGCTTAGCTACCTACACCAAGCGGTAACCCCCTCGTTTTTATCCTCGGGAACCAGAATCGGACACCTGTTGAGCGGGCCTATCTCCCCACCCTCCCTTAACGACAGGTAATTCTGACAAGAAATTTTTCAATTCCCTCCCTTAACGACAGGTAATTCTGACAAGAAATTTTTCAATTCAAATTGTCGTAAAATTAAAGTTGTAATAATTTCAGATCGTGTTCCTAAGCTTGTTTGTGGATTTAATATATCTGACACCTGTTTCTCTCACTTCTTCTATAATTTCTTCTCTTTCTCTCCCTCTCCCTCTCCCCTCCCCCTCGCACTCACTTTCTCCCTCTCATTGTGCCTTGCCATGAATATTCTGTGGAGAGGGGATACCTGAGAACCTATGGAAAGGGTTAATGGCCCTAAATAGACTTAGGCTTGAGGGAACATGTCAGCTACCAGTGAGCCAGACCTGTATGAACAGATAATCATTTTGTGCAATTGCGGGAATGTGTCATTGGTATTTTTATGTATAAATGTTATTTGTAGATTGAACATTACCATTTTTTTAATAATTAATGTAAAGTTGTTGTTGTTTTTTTGGGTTCGTTTTTTAATTTTGCAACTTAAATATTGATAAATAATTATGGTGTATTGTCTGCAAGAGAGGACTCATCATCCTAAGACAATAATGTATTTCTCTCTCTCTCTCTCTCTCTCTCTCTCTCTCTCTCTCTCTCTCTCTCTCTCTCTCTCTCTCTCTCTCTCTCTCTCCCGCGCCAACTCCTTATATACTTAAATGTATGTTGTTTGTATTTCCTGAGCACTGTAAGAGAGGATCAATTAATCCTAAAGTTTTAAGTTAATAAATAAACTTTACTTCTCTCTCTCTCTCTCTCTCTCTCTCTCACTCTCTCTCTCTCCCCCCCTCTCTCTCTTTCTCTCTCATTTGTGCTTGTATTGTCAGTCTACAACGAATGAAGGAGAATGTGTTTGTGAGTTCGAGTGTGGGGAAGGACTGAGGGAGCATACACCCCCAACCCTAAACCACCCCCTAAAGTGNCTCTCTCTCTCTCTCTCTCTCTCTCTCTCTCTCTCTCTCTCTCTCTCTCTCTCTCTCTCTCTCTCTCTCTCTCTCTCTCTCTCTCTCTCTCTCTGTCTCTCCTTCATCCTCCTTCCCTTATAAATTGCAGATGTTGGAGCGCGTTATGATACATACACACACACACACATAATTTTTAAATAAAATTTTTAACGCGCTCTACTTTCAAATTCTCCATTTCATGATCGATAAATTACCCTGGAAATTTGTTAAAAGTCTCATCGTCGTCCCAACATGAATACCTCGCTTTCCTCTCAGGAAGTATACTAAAAGGTCATTCAGCTGTAATTAATCCTAATGATGCTAAACTAGACATATGTTATCAGTGAAAAAAAAAAAAACTAGATTTGAAGTAGAACTGGAGTAATCAGATTGAAAAACAAGAACTAGCAAGAAAAAAGTCAAAACTGGTTCGATAGACTCTGATGAGACAAATTGGATTGCCTGCTCCATGACGTGATTTCTCTAGCCCGACAGAGGTTATGACCTCCAACGAAGGTTATCAAATTAAAAAAGATGGATCTCGTCCAGGACGTAACCCATCGCCGGAGTGCAAAAGCAGTTTTAAGCTAAAAGTAAACTTTGGACTTTCGATTACCCGAAGAGAGCTTCCTGTTTGTAAACTAAGTGGAAGATCAGAGGATCTGCAATCATGCATGTCCAGAAGATAACGTCAAATCGTCTGGGCAAGCTCTCAGACGATAACTATAACCGCAATTCTAAAAGCGTATTTAGATGTTGGAGATTGGGTAATTTCGTGGAGGAGACGACTGGGTTTCTCATGATCAATATTAGTGATTAATAATCTCTTAACAGTAGAACGAAAAACACAAGTACATCATGGCGACAGTGTAACTCATGGAATCCGTTCGGGTATCGCAGTCCTGACGCTGCGGGTTCAAATCCCACAGCGGGCTATTATCGATAAATAAACGTTTGTCCTGTGCCATAGTTGTTTAAATTAAGATAGCAACCTGTAGATAGCCCCTCCCTCCATGATCCTAATTGTTGAAAACTACCATAAGTGCTTTAGGGTAAATCATTTTTACTCAAATAACAAACTATATCGTATGAAAGGGGAGATGTTAAGACTATATTTTTTTTTTTTTAAATCCTCTAGATTATTTTCTGTTTTATTCCTTATAAGCCTATTCGAGTATTCATCGGATTTGGTTCCGGTACTAATAGTTGCTACAGCCCTTGTCTTAAGATCAGTTCAAGAGCTCGCAACAAACACACTGTTTATTTTGCACAGCCAGCTTGATCTTGAGTAATCACTGTTGAGGCTGTAAGGATTGACAGCTGAAGAAGGAGAGTTAAGTAATGATCCGTCTTCTTGCCAGATATAAAATTGTTGAGACAACAAGGAGGAGCTCTTCAGGGTTCTTCCCTCATAATTCCAGAAAATCCCTTTAGATTCCATTATTTCTTTTTTATTTATAACATTAAATTTTTTTTCCAATAAATCCTTTCATAATTTTCTCTCGTACATTTATACCAATCATAAATTTTAACTGTAGTAATTGAACAATGGATTTTATAATATACTAAAAATAAATTGAAATTTTTAGCAAGAATCGAGAGGGGCGCTACTGATTTTGATAGCTTATGTCCATATTTATCGAGAGGTTAAGGACTTCCTTAAGAATAAGAAGAGGAAAATGTTAGACTGCGAATTGTTCGTACAAGAGCACATTGATCATACTAATCAGTCATCGGATTAAGGTTGTTCACATGACAGACTTTTCTCCCATATTACCTCCGATCCTGTCAACAAGATAAAATAAAGAGTAATCCAAGCGGATTGCCCATGTATCCTTAAGATGGACATAGATACGAGTAAATGAGGATTTTTAATTATTAACGATGAGCCACTAAAGAATGAGCCACTTGCTCTTGGCTGGCCGGGAAGAAAGAGTGGGGCAGTGCTCATACATTTATTAATTANAAAAATATTATATGTAAAATAATAATAATATATTAATGTATAATTATCATACATCTATATAATAAATAATCTATTAGTTATAGCAGGGATTAATTACATCTATATAATTAACTAATCCCTGCTATAACTAATATCTGAAATAATGTACATCGACCCTTATAACTCTCGCGTTTGACAGACCTTATCGCCGACAAAGCGACCGTTACAGCTCTTATACCTGACGCATCCGACCAACCCACAGAATACAAACGCAGTTGAATACAGACAGTGACAGTGAACACATGTATTCGGCCACGAGGATGGACAATGTCCTAAAGCGCTCGCCAACAGAAGATGATTTGCAGAAACCAATGAAGACGGATTACAAAAGGTTTGGATAGTTCTATATTCATTGGTAGTCATAATAACCCTTTAGATCATTTACCTTTCTATTAATGGATTGCATAGATTCATTAATGTTTTCTTTAAAAAATGTTCTTCGAAAAAATTTGATAGAGCATAAGAAACTTTGGAAAATTCCATTTTACATATGCGTTGATGTGTAAGCTTTTTCTAATTAAAATAACAAAGGAAATATTGATGTAATAAATATTGGTCATAACCATTTTCTCTCTCATTCGATTTCAACAATAAATTAATTCTTACAAGGGCTTGCAATAAAAAGCTTAAATATTTAAAATGGTTTTTATATTTTAAAATAAGATGGTCGGCCCAACAACTGAGATAACATTCTTAAATATCTTTCTTAATACATGTTTTTCTTCTTTTTTTTTAATTAAAATTACACTAGTTTCGGCCTATATATTTTTTCTTAATGGTGTAAATAATAAAGGTATTAAGATTTTAAATTTTGTTCTTCCTATTAACCTCTCCTTCTCCCGAACGATTTCAGCAATTAAGGGACACATCGAAGTTATGTAAAAAGAAGATTAAATACCGAATTTTGTTTATTATGAAGAAAAAAAAAACGGACGAGAGATCGTTGGTAGACAAATGTATGTGTATATGAACGTGCAAGTGTGCTCACGTCACATTTTATACTTTTTCTAGTTAAAATACTACATTTAAAGAAAACCAAATTCTAAACATATTTCTTTATTGCTGGTGTAAGGGTGGATACATACAAATTAGTAATATACAATGATTGGTAAATTTTGAAAGGACTCAATGTTTTTCCCGGTTGGGCGATAAAAGACGAAAAAACTTTCCATATAATCCTTTAAGTGTATGGTGGCATAAGCTCCCAGTTCACGTTTATAAATAGAAAATCTAATTTGGTACATAAACTTTCTACCGCAAACCTTCAGATTATCTGAAGTACCCCCTTTTTACCCAAAAAGGGAGATATTGCAAAAATGAAAAAAAATTAAAATCAATTCATGGTGATAATTGGAGTGAAGTAATCCCATATTTCATTATTAATTTGAATCGTACCCCTGTACGGGCCTGGCTCCCTAGCCAGAAAAAATCTCACTACCTCAGCTGGGAATCGAACCCGGGGTTCTCCCACTTTCCGGGCGGGTGCGCTAAGCAACTACACCACTGAGGGGAATAAGAATAATTTCTGGTTCATCACTACGAGTCTGATTTTTTTCTGGCCCCCTGTACGATTCAAATTAATAATGAAATGTGGGATTACATTACCACAATTATCATCATGATTTGAATGTCAGGTAGTGGCAATAGCTAGCAATTTTAGCTCCAAGTATACAAGACGACATATTCGTCATACTTGGCGGCCAGACTCGTAGGGAGGTGCGGGGAACCAGAAATTATTCTCATCTCCATCATTGGTGTGGTTGGTTAGCACACCCGCCCGGAAAGAGGGAGATCCGGGTTCGATTTCTGGCTGAGATATTGAGATTTTTTTCTGGCTTCCTGCACGTTTCAGAATTAAAATCAATTATTTAAATATTTTTTCTATTCTTTAAACAAAACATTGATTGAATATAATAGTAGAAGTAGTGCATTTTCTAACATGTTCGTTCCATAATAATTTTACTTCGTTTCTCCTATAAACAGACAAAGTCAATTACCCTTTACTCTGCTTTTCTAAATTGTCCTTTTCAGCTTGTATTATCATACTAGTAATATGGTCTAAGGTCCATCTTTAGTAAAACATGGGAAATGCGCTAAGTTTATGGAGCTCCAGTAAAATGGTTCTTTTTTTTTTTTTTTATTACTGGAGAAAAGGGTTGACACCCTCCGTTGAAAGAGCGGCAGAGCATGTAATATCAGAGGGTTGAAGGTGTCGCGAAGGGGATGGAGGCCTGCAATTACAGGGAGATGAGGAGTTAGGATCCTTGAAGGCCGACCCGGATCAAAGAGTATACTACTTATCAGGGAAAACAAGGCTCCAGTTGACAAGGTAATCCCTCTGTTATCAGCTGCTAACAAGAAGATTACCTCCCTCCAGGAAACGTCAACTGCTTCCAGGCAAACTTCCGGCCAGTCTTAGTTTATACGCTCGCTGTACAAATCGAGCTGATACTGTTCAAATTCACACAATCCGAAACGTAACGGGTCAATGTCTGCGTCAACTGAGCTGATTCCCATGAATTTCAGACAAATCTTTGACCATTGTAAGTGAAATGTGAGCTGGCAAAGGTTAGTTCTTTAGGGGATGGAAAAGGAAGTGAATGTCTAGATTAACCATAAATAATTAGTTGTGCCTTTGCTGATCCAAATTGGGAATTTGAGTTTCTTTCCGTAAATCGCTAAATGACTTTGCTTTTAAGAGGGATCAGAAGAGTCCGAGGGGGGTTTTAGAATAAGACCAAAACTTCATTGATTGAAAACTTCATTTCGTCACTTTTTATAAACGTGACAGATGAATGTGACATTTATGATATAAAAGTTTCACCTAAAACACTTAATGATGAAGAAATTTGAGAAAGAATTTGGTTGAGTTGAACTCCCACCCCCCCCCTTCCATTTTTTTAAAGACATACAAACCAAATTACAAAGGTTCGGGCTACTACAGTAGTAGAATTATAAATATTGTTCCAAAATTTTAAAAATAATATGGTCCTTTTGAAAATTAAATTTTGTCGGTCACAATTTGATGAAGCATGAGGTGTGTCAACAAACGAATTTCGTTGGGAAAGGTCTTTCCGGTTTACTATTTTTTTTTTTTTTTTTTATTGGCATGATATGGTCCTATATGTATTTATTTAGTTGGTTACCTACGAAATCTACATCATGACACAAATGGTACTCAAAAAACGAGTTTCTTTGTAAAATTTGTTTTTATTAATACTGTTACGGGCCATTAATAATTAAAAACAGAGATAAATATAAGTTAATTTATTAGCACGAATAATTAAATCTACTAATTACAATATAACCTTATAATATACTGTCCTTACAATACACAAATAAATATAAATATAAGAAATTACTTAAGGCTAATAAATTAATTATTATGCGCAAATAAATAAAATAAACTCATTTACTAAGAGGCCTCAAGATAACTTGTTAAACACGGTCACTTATCACTGTTACTGCGATGCGGAACACTCGATCTGCCATAGAAGGAGACTTACTTATCACTGACGAGCTGCTTTTATGGCTTCGGGGAAGGGTCGAGAAGGGACTGGAAAATTCTCATGAGGATTTCTTAGTATTCCTACTTCCCTTCTCCAAAAGAAAGGAAGCAGGTGTCATCCTTCAATTGGCCCCTTTACCTTGCAAGTCTATTCCAAACGCCACCTACTTCCATAGTGTTTAACAATACTATATTTGTACCTCAAAAAGAAACAAATAGCTAAAATTATTTTCTTTCAATTTCTTCAGTTATCAAAAAATGCAAGTAAAACTTAATTTTTAAATATGTAAAAAAATAAACTATTTCTAATAAATTTTCTGACAAAACGTTTTAAATATCTTCCTTGATACTAACCTTTCGTAAAATTATTATGGAACGAAAACAGACTATTTACAAAACAGACTATTTCAAGTATGATATTCAATAAATGTTTTGTAAAAAGAAGTTTTTAAAAAATTAAATAATTGATTTTATAGTTTTTTTCTTTTTGAAATCCCTTTCTCTTAGGGAAAAAAAGGGGTATTTCAGATAATCTGAAGATTTGCGGTAGGAGTTCAAGTAGCAAATTTGATTTTCATACCGTTATTTAGTATATAACATGCGATTTGAGTTTCAGTCAAACCCCAGCATTAATGTTTTGAGTTTTATTAAAAACTCATTAAATTATTGCAATACAATATTTATTTTTATCAACCTGATTTTTTTTTTTTTTNTTTTTTTTTTTTTTTTTTTTTTTTTTTTTTTTTTTTTTTTTTTTTTTTTTTTTTTTTTTTTTTTTTTTTTTTTTTGTTACCAAAATGCTATGTCTGGTCTAAAAAATTTTTTGTAAAAAATGTTATATTACATACTATTCCACGATAGCTTATTATCGCAAAAATTTCATATATTTAATGTAAACTTAATAGAAATTAACTTTTTTCAAGTCTCAAAAATTTTTAAAACACTTAACCCGCTAAACATATCGTAACAAAATTCACACATCTAACGTCATAGGCTCTACAAAATAGATTTCACATAGGAACCAATCCAGAAAAGAAAAACATTAATTATACAAAAACAATTTAACGGAATTAATTTTTTTAGACATGTACGTGTCATACATCATATAAATGCCGGTTATGCCTCACCGGTTACTTCATTTGGAAAGCTCCTCGGAGCACAACGTCCGCAGATATATTTTTATCATAACCTGCACATACCTACGGGTAAAAGGGTCGTTATAGATGGTGTACCAATTACACTCACACCACCATAGCTCACGGACTGCTATTTATAGAACATTGTACATCAAAATATTTACTAATAAAGAGGCAGTAAAAAATAAAATAAAATAAATAAATAAATAAAGGTTTTTTTTTTTCACGCCTCGTTTTATTTTAATCAATGCCCAAGTCATAATCAAACTACTCTAGTTTCGACTCTGTTTCAAACAGTAAGACAAAATGTCCTTTTTACTTACAAATAAAAGGAGGCTTGGAAAAATAGCGGTAAACGCCCGTACAATTTAGTTTCCCACAGTTAGTATTCAGTTCTATCATTAACAATAAGAAAATTTTCCTGTCTAAAGAAGTGAGGTAATCTACTGCTAACCCTTCTCTCGAAATATGAAAAACTATGTAAGGTCTTGTTACTCATTATTCTGTTTTAACTTCTTTTTTTCTCTTTTGCAGGTAAGTTTTATATATCTTTTTGAAGATTTCCGAATGCGCTTTAAGGAA
>KZ807750.1:17757-42267 GCA_000696205.2 Oncopeltus fasciatus | reverse complement strand
CAGAGCACGGCCACGGGAGTTGGTCGTTCTAGTGCCCCACTGCAGATGTTTCGCATTATAATCTCCGCCAGAAAGGAAACGGGAACCTAGGGATTTAAAATGCTCTTGAAATTGGCCTGAGGTGATAGATTTGTTAGGAGGGCAATATACTGCAGAAAAGGTAATTGGGGAAGTGGAAGTATTGATGGACACTGAAGTGGATTGGAGCGAGTCTGTAGGAGTGGAAGGTATTAAATGATGAGTATAGGAAGTGCGAATAAGGAGCGCAGTTCCACCATGAGCTCGTCCGTCTGGGTGATCAGTTCGGTAAGTTGTATAGCCTGGTATGTTTTTTTTTTTTTTTTTTGTCTATATTAAAGGTTATCTTAGCCCTTAATAAAAATAGTATCAATATAGCATTTATCACAAAAAGACTGATGGTACATTATGAATGAATAAATTACTAATAATATTAAATCCATGAATATAATAATTAACGTACTGGAATCATAATTATAAAATCTCAGCTATGATTAGAGTAATATCAGATAGAATAAAACTTTACTCAAGTAATATATAATGTAAATTCACGGCAGATAAATAACTACCTATCTCTGCCGCAGTGACCAAATACATCTAAAGCGATTGAGTATAAGATGGGACTTACCTGTTATTAATCTGAGGACTATGTAGGCCTACATTATCATGAAAGTGCCGTTAAGTGTCCTCCCTCCATCCGACCCTTGGCACGTTTCTCAGGTGAAGCTCTCCATTCCCAATCAAAACATATTCTGAGCGAATCGGTCACAAGAATCGTTAACCTCACGAAATTATATTAATGACAAGTAATGTATTTAGCAATACATTCTACAGCAGGAAACTGATTTCCTTTGTGGAAATCAAGCTAGTCGATATATATATTACTTTCAAGGACTAATTTATTTTAAGCTATTCTCAGTAGTATCGGTGAGGAATCGAAAACATTTCTTAATACAGCCCATCATGATATAAAATATACAGATTTACCTGTACGTTATATATATATTGCTGTCTTTACGTTATAGAATGTATCCTTTAGGGATAATTAAAGATTCAAGCTGTGTTTTTGGGTCAAATGAGTTGTTTTTTTTATGTCATATTGGTTATGTCGGCTAAGAAGCTGTAGGACGGAAGAAGATATTTACTAAGTTTAGATGCAGGAGAGTTTATATTGGAGACAATGGGGCGGAGGGGATTATCAGGTTTGTGGATTTTAGGAAGGCTGTAAAACCTCGGTGCTATAGAATTTTATGCAATGGGATTATAGTTTTTATATTTATCTATGTGTATTGCGTCAATTAGTTTTCTAATCTGGTTATTAAATTTTTTAATGGGTGCTGGTGTAGGGTCTCTGTTATGAGTGGGTAAGTGGTTTTGTTTACAATTAAGGTAGATAATTTTTAAAAAATACACTTTTTTTTTTTTTAAATAGGTGTTTTTTGGATCTAACTTGACCGAATCCTCCCCCCCCCCAAAAAAAATCTAATAGTGTGAATTAAATTTATCTTTTTATGAACTTGCATCAAAGTTAGTGAGATTATTTTCCACTTATTAGGCCCTAGTCTTTACATATTAACTAAATATGTTTTAATTTAAAACTTTATACTGAGTTCTGCAGCTTAAAATACGTACCCTGCCATTAACAAATACAGGAAGACCACAAAACTCTTACCCCATCCACTTACCTGGAGTCCCATTCCGTGTGTTGTAATTCAGGCTAACTCCTTTACCAAGGAAATTACTAAAACCAACCAACTTAATTGAATTAATTCTTGACAGAGCTGGTTGAGATTCTGAAGACCTCCATCTTGAAACTCTGTGGGTGAGTCTGATGGGCTATTAATTGTACATGTTGTTAAAATATATTTATTTATTTATTAAATTTAATTTATTTATAGAGTATTTGTTGTCTCAATTTCTGTTGGTGATGATTTTGTTTTTAGTGCCTAATGATGGTGAGTTAACAGCAAAACCGGTTGCCAATAAAGTATAGATAACAGGAAAGGCAACCTCGGTACCATCCTTAATATGATCTGTTCCTGTAACCTCCAGAAAGAAAAAAAAAAAAAAAATCTATTTACACCCCAAATTCCTCATTCCCATCCATAACAGAACCGATGTGTACAGAATTCCTCGCCCCACTCTTGATTCTTGTGGTTCATACACATTGGCCAAACTAAAAATATAATTTCCCATAGAATCATCAATACAAAAAATAACATTAATTAAAACTGCCCTCTCAAAATACACCATTTACACATTTGATATTGATAGCATAACTATTCTTTCCATTGAACCCTATGAATGCAACACCTATTACCTGAAACCTTACAAAACATTCTTAACATCTGAAAATCAACCTGCCCAACTATCTCCTATATTATCAGGCTACTTATTGGAAAAAATTCCTACCTAATTTTTCTGGTATCGCCCCTTTAAGCTTACTGCCTCACATCCCCCACCCTTCACCAGTCCATTGTTAGTTTTCCGAACCAGGTGCAACATAAATGTTCCTTATTGCCTACATGATAGGTAGGTGTGGTGAACTTTCTACACATATTATCACACTTAATAAGAGTGATAAATTTAATATCACATTACTTTTAGTTTCACTAAGTTGATGTAATTAAATTTTTTTTTCCCAATAATATAAATCACAAGTCTTAGGGTTTTCCTATGTTTTCTTACAACACTATATTTCAAAACCCCTAAAGATGGCTTATCATTAAAAAATGAACTATAGTGAAAAAAAACTGTTTGTCAATTTTTTTATATACCAACCCGTTGTAATAAATTACACTCTGACCTTTCCATGCATACTTATCTTTTAGCCCAAACTCTATCTAGTATTACCCATCCTAACCCACCACGCCCCCTGAATAGGAAAGGACGCGTTACCTCCTCATTGCCAACACTTACTAATAATAATTTAAAAAAAAAAAAATTCTAAATAGCGATTTAGTACTGCCATTGGGCAGCTTCTTCATCAAGCGAAGTACAAGCTAATTTAAATATTTACATATTACAGTTCTTTTGTTGTATATTTTTTTTATCAACTTATATTGTACATATTATTCTTATTATTACTATTAACCAGCACATTACAAGTTGCACAAAAATGTGTAGAATGTAATCACTAATAAAGTTTAAAAAAAAAAAATAAATTCTAAAAATGCTGTCGAATAATGAAAGCATCTGTCAAGAAGAAGTAAACCTGGAACGGATGAGACAAACCTTTATGGTTTGCGGAAATTATCTCTATTTTAGGTTTAGTTTTACGGTTTTTAGTATTTAAATCTACTTGGAAAAAATCCTATTCATACATCCTATTCCTATTTCTAAATGAATCCCCTTAACGATTATGAGATTGATTCTCACCCTTCTTGAAATCGAAGCTTGCCCTGCTAATAGGAGCGCATTAATTACTTTCTTACTTTGAGCGCATGTTACTGGTGAGTATTATAAGAAGAAGAGGAATTATTCTTTTGTCTAGGCAATACGCTTAGTAAGGGAGTTATTGATATGTTCAGCTCTTAGACAGGCCAGATGAGCATCAACAGGTAATAACCATGGAGAGGTTGCAGATCCAACAGCTGTTCGAATGGCGGACAAGCTCGGCAGGAAGGGGAAGCGGCTTCAACGAGCGCTGGATTTAATATTTCAGTCCGTTGCGATTTATGAGCCCTCCCCCGGGATTCATTCATTTTGCCGTAGTCTGCCTCGACCAGCTTTGCCCGTGTTCCCGTCCAGGCAGAACTCCCTCCGAGCACGCCTCTCTCGATCGCAATGAGGTTTCAGGAGAGCCTGGCGAGGAAGGATCTCTTTCTGGGGGGGTGTAGTAGTAACTCTAGCAATGTCCTCGGCACTCATGAGGCCCATTCCGTAAACATGATAGTAATTCTACTAATGGGGCTGATATACTACTGACAGCTTAGGCTTAGCCAAGTCGTTTTGGACTCCTAAGCCTGGCCCATGCCTGTAGACGATTGAC
Source organism: Oncopeltus fasciatus (assembly GCA_000696205.2). Taxonomy (NCBI): domain Eukaryota; kingdom Metazoa; phylum Arthropoda; class Insecta; order Hemiptera; family Lygaeidae; genus Oncopeltus; species Oncopeltus fasciatus. The sequence continues at coordinate 38,258 of KZ807750.1, read as the reverse complement.
AAAGCTGATTGAGAAGTTTTCGACCGCCCTTGTACACTTTCTAGGCAAGTAATAAATCCATTAGTGATTTATCTAATTCATTATTATTGATAATAGGTCAGAAATGTAAAATAATTTTATATCCGTTTCACTTCGACGTTGCAACATGTGATCTGCCTAGGAGTTATGACTCGCTTTTATACTTACCTCGCTAAAATTCGAATAGTTAAGGAGAGGGCATTTTTCATTATGTTAATAATAATAATTTCTCAATATATAAATAATCAATGCTATATTCAGTTATGCATTGGCCAATTTCAGTCACAATTTTCCTTTAGAAAGGTTTTCAAAAAGAAAGATACTTTTTCTAATTAAAAAAAAAACAGCTACATTATTGTTTGCAAAGAAATTTACCGAAACTAAAAAAAATCTCCGGTATACTGCTCGACAGACAATCAACTTCCAACCAAGTTTAACTTTTTAGNATATATATATATAATATCTATACATTCACAATATTTTCAAATGAAAGAGGAAAAAATACATAATAAAGTGGTATTAGATCTTTAAGATTCTATTCATTTGTTGCTCATGGAAAATTATAATAATTTTGAAGAAAGATTTTACTAGTATGAAGATCCTTTGATTTCAAAGATATTGAAATGCCAATTGCTGGCAGTTGTGACACAACTTTCTAGACTATTTTGAAAGGGCATAATAATAAAAAAATTGTCATCTGCAAATCAAATCAGTAGGAAGCACATAAATAAAATTGAAAAGTAATGCTCTATGATGAAACTGGAAAGTTTTACGAAGCGGTATTGTTATCCGGGATGGTAATTCTTTTAATTATTAACAGGATACTCAATTAATAGGTGACATATGGTACAACCATATTTTGGCAAGGGGTACGAGAAATCACAAATGCAGACGAGTGGGAGATAAGAACAGCCGAAAGTTGATAAGTTAGGACCTGCGACCAGCCTGTCTAGGTTTTTGAGATAGCGGCAATAGAGTTGCAGACTTTTACATGTTTTCTTTACCAATTGTATTTCAGTGTTATTTTTTAAAATAATTGACAAACTTATTTATTTATTTTTTATCTAAAATTATTTATATTTTCAGCTATTTATATAATAGTATTTTTAAATTTTTGACTAATTGTATGTATGTTATTTTTGAATAATTATTTGCATTGTTACTACAGGACTGACCTTTTAAATATTGTCAAGTTCTGTTGTGATGTAGACACTGAAGAAGGATTTAAATATTCCGTAACTGTCGGCATTAGTCTAGTTTTTTTTTCTCCTGTGACTGAAACCCACATCCCACATCCTCTATGATAACCACAGTCATTTTGAACATGGTAATTTTTTTTTTTTTTTTTTGTATGTGTTCATTTAACTCTTTTTTCCTTCTACTTTTATTTATTTTATTTTACATATACATGTTGAAATTTTTTCATTAAGTCATATGATGGGAGAAATTTGAGTAGCTTGTTTTCCTTAAGAGAAATCAGTTAAAAGCAGACTGAGGAATTGAAACAATATTAATAATGGACAGATTTGGAAAAATCTTCTATTTACTTCTGAAGTGAGTGAATCCACTTCAAATCTTGCTTTGACATTGTACTGTTTTCTTAATTTAATTAATACCTTATATATATATATNNATATTATTTAATTTATTAAAGAAAAACAAAAAAAAAATTAATTATTTTATTAGTTATTGTCATGACCAAATAATTTATTTTTATTAATCACTTCTTTCCATAGTGAAATAGTGAAATAATATAAAACTAACTTTCTAAATATATTATTGACCTATTCAAGGCTGATGCACATGCAAATTCTTTTGTTTATTCTGAAATAAAATAATGTTTTTACCTATAATTCTGCTTCTAAATTGGTTATAATGAAAGATATGTAAACAATGGTGCATATGATTTTAAATATTATTTATTTTAAATTTGTACTCTACTTTGTTTAGTTTAAAAATAAAATAAAAGTCATACTTTTCATAATTTTTTTTAGACAGCATAGTTTAGTTAATTTCATAACTGATGTTTAATGTTTTAAAAAGTAACTGATACACAATTATAAAATGCAATCATAGATGTTCTACCTCCTTAAGGAAGAGTTTCTAAAAGTAAAATACATAAAATTTATTTCTATGAAAACAAATTACTTCTATTTGTAAGTTGGTATTTGTAGAGGCCAAAAATTAAAAGAAATAAATCCTTCAGAAAACTGAAACAAATGTTTTCAATTTATTTTCCAGTTCAGTAGAGTTTTTGTCTTCACAAAAAGAATTAATAAAATAGCAATTCTCTAAAATTACATTCTACAGTTTTTAGGCGAAGGATCATATAACAAATTTATTTTATAACATTTATATGAGTTTAAATTTTAGTCCTTCCCTAAACCCCCTCCTTTCAGCCATTTCACCCATTAACAAACTTATCTAACGTTTGCAAAAGTAGTTCAAAAACCAAAATTTTTGTGAAGAATTGATTAAATTCTCTAAATTTTGAGTAATGTACCATTGTGAATAACTTGATTTTCTTTGAGAAAATCTGATAAGTATGTATATTGTTGCACTTTAGATGACCTTTCTTTTATTTATATTATAGCTTGTACATGTTTATTAAGATATTTATTAATTCAAGTTAAACAATAAGTTTCAGAATATTTGGGAGCAATATTGTGCAGGAAGTGCAGTGATTTCCAAATATGATGGGCTGTCCGTGGTGGGACAGGACTAAGAAAATTACTTTAATATAAATAAATACTGATTTTAGTTGCGGTATTTAATCCCACATTAATTTTATACAATAAATGCAAGAGAATAGAATAAAATGTATTCTTTTCCCTATCATTTAATAATATTTTTCTGAATCCCCAAAAGATAATTCATTATAGATTTAAGTTATCTCTGCCAAAACAACATATCCAATTATAAACATACCCACAAAAGATGTGGTAATCATTTACACTACATATATACTATATAATACACCACTATATAACATGACTGTATTTAAGTATCTAGAAATGTAGAAAGTATAGGAACAGGACTAAACACTCTTTTTCATATGCACAATATGAATGTACAATTCAAACTTCTGATCAATAATTTCTTATATAATTTTTAAAACTATTTAATATTTAAGTTATTATATCATTGAACTTAAATAGTTTTGCAAGTAAATGAGTATGTTTAGATTGTGCCCACAAAGTTCTGATGGGTATTTCTGGGCTGGTTTCTAAACTTCTCAAGAAGGTGAGCTTCTGTCAGAAAAAGTTAACCCAATTGGTTTAACTTCACACAGGACACTGACCTTATAAATAATTTGAGTTGCAGACTACATCCAGAGGAAGAGGGCCAGCTCAGATTTTCCTGTGACTGTGGAGCATACCCTCATACAGAAGAGTTTGGCTATTTTGTAGCACAAGTTTAAAACTCAAATACATTACAAAGGATGATTGCTGAGTTTTTTTTATGACCTAATGTTGTTCTGGAATCATGAACAACGGGAAAAGTTTGAAGAGAAAATTGATAGTAAAATTAATACAGTTCTGAAGAACATGAGGCATCCTGAAGTACAAGTGAGCTATGGTAATGTGCCATACTACTAGGAACAAACATTATAATAAATATACCCTAATCTGTGCTGCAGTAAAATTATAGAGAAAGTAAATTGTTTAAAATATAATTTTCTCACTTCCATCATCTTAACATTTTTACAATATTAATATAAGGAAATAGTGCAATCATATAAAAATAACTGATGGAAAGCTGCAATTGAATGAGTCATAAAGGCAAAAGGACAATGGAAGACTTTTGACTTTTGGCAGGGATTTACTATCAAAGGTAGTTAACCTTAGTTGAGTTATACCAGCAGACTGACGAATCTTATGTGTCCTTCTTTTCCAAGCTATGGAATAATAAGGCACATGATAGAGAGAGTAATACTATTAATTTCCTAGAGAATGCCAGAGCCAAGTCCTTGGTCATCTGGATGTGTTGCTTAGCGTTTTCAGAAAAAGTCCCTCACCATGGAGCTGTGCAAAAAAGCAGATTTCTCGTGTTCCATTAAAAATAAATATAAATAAGAATGAATGAGGAAATTTAATTTCTAAGCTCTGGAGAATATTGGGTATAAAAAGTATGATCACTAAAAATATTAATTTAGTTTTTGTGTATTATCCCACGAAAATTTTAAACAATTAATGGGAGCGGATAGAAGAGAGATAGATTATTTATTCTATTCCCTCGCATTAATTGTTTATGATCACTAGAGTTTGATCAAAACTGGCGGGGAGGGAGGAAGGTCTTATTCATAATAGTTAAGTTAGTGAATTTTCTTATAAAATTTTTTAATAAAAATTTGATCAGCGAAGGATACAGCATCTGAAAAAAAAAGAAAAGAATAAGTCAATGATGATATATGCAATAAAATTTTTTAATAAAAATTAGATCAGCGAAGGATACAGCATCTGAAAAAAAAAGAAAAGAATAAGTCAATGATGATATATGCTCTAAAAAGCTTAAGTACTCCCCACTGACATAACCTATTAACCCGCTTACAAACTGAGCATTTAAAACCTTGAAGCAATAATTTGTTGGAAAAAAAAAAAAAAAAAAGTCTCACAAGTGGACAACTTATATGTATTAAAAGAAGACAAATAAGTTGTTCTGCCTTTTAAATTGACACTATGTTAACTAATAATATTTCATTCAATCTCAATTCAAGCTGGAATAAGATATTGATGAATTGAGATGCTAATGTTTCACCTTTTACAGCAACTTCAGGCCTTAACCATTTCAATCTCAGTCCTACAAACACAAAGATTATTGAACTTGCTTGGACTGAGGACTGAAACAAAGTAAAGCCTGAAGATGACAGAATAAGGCAAAATATTGTCACTAATAAAATGTTCAAACAGATCATGAATCTTTCTCTTGCGGTTATCCTGCACTTAAATATAATTAAGAATAAGAAATCATCAATGAAAATTTGATAGAAATATATGAGCAAAACACGAACTGGACAATGTTTCAATAATAAACATAAGATGATAGAAAGTTCATAGATCAACTACTTTCAATTAACTCTAAAATTTATCTATTTGTTCCCAGCACTGCGACAACACAACACCTTATTGTATATTCAGACGTGATTCCTAGTTCCCCCTAATACACTACTGTGCAGATCTGGGCCTGAATCTAAGCCTAGAATAGCAGCTCCCCCTCAAGAGTCTCAGTTGTCCTTTATCTCTTGAAAAGTTTGGATAACAGTTATTTAAATCTAACCAAGTTTTCAACGGGTTGCCCGCATGTGGTTTTATTTTTTGTTTGTTATGTTACTCTCATAGTGTTAATTTTTGCCATTTAAAATTTGTGTTGGACCATTTCAGACCCTCAAAAAAGACAGCAGAATAGGTAAGTATCGAATATTTTTTTAAAAACAAGAATTATACATCATAGAAATAAACAATTGTGAAATCACAACACTGGCCATCAGTGGGGTCAAAGAGAGGTCCTTACTGTTTTCAAGGTAGGATTTCCATAATTTTTGCAAAATGTATTGTTTTTAGTCATTTTTTAAAGATAATTAATTTATTGTACAAAATAAATTACACAAGTACATTTTTATAGGATGAAAAGGCGGCCTGATATATAAGAATGTTGCAGTTCAAGAGCATACAGCAGATGATAGAGGAAAATAAGTTGGAAAAAAAAAGAAGAAGCAGAACTTGTCCTTCATAGATTTAACAATAAGACAATGATTGTACAGGGGAAGACAATATAAATTTGTTTGAAGAAAATCCAAATATAATAGAGGAATTGACAGAGAATACAAATTTTGGCCTAACTTCTGACTCAAAGGACTAAAACATTGGAACCAATTGGAAAAAAAAAAAAAAAAAAAAAAAAAAAGTTATAAGGAAAAAGCAAAAAGTTTTAAGGGATTGGGTAAACGATGAGCCAGAAGACAATATATTACGTTAATCAAGAAAGAAAAATTTAAAAACAATCAAATCATTATTTTTATCCTGGCCAATGACATTTATAGATTTTTATAATTTACTCTTTGATGAGGAATTGTTAAGACTATAATGGTTAAAGAAACAGTTAGGTTTACTATGGAGAAAGGAACTCAACTTGAACTAGGAGTTGATGAAATCAAGCTATTCATTGGAGTTCTTTTACTAAGTGGTTATGAAAACAAAAAACATAGATCTTTTTATTGGGAGGAATCTAATAATGTTATAAGTGTTCTTGTTTCAAAAACTATACGGAAAAACATGTTTAACACTATTATGCAGTTTATTCATTTCAATGAGAAAAAAGAAAAAATCAAATTAACAAAGAGGATCGACTGTACAAATTATGTACAGATTTCAATATTTGGGACATTGAATCCAATATTGATGAAGCCATGATTCCATACTGTGGGAAGCACAGTATGAAGCAACACATATGTACAGCAAAAATGTAAGGGTTTAAGGCTTGGTGCTGGAATATTTTATAGATTTTTATATTTACCAATGAGCCAAAGGGAAAGAGAATCAGTTCAAGGAGGATTACGGCTAAGGAGTTGTACTCCAATTTGTTAATAACATTTGCCTAGTGATGAATTCAGAGTAACTTCTCTATTTGCTGATATTTTTTTTTTACATCTATGTGTCTCATTGACAAATTATCTTAAAAAATTAGCTAAACTGGTACCATAAGATCAAATTGAATGGAAAAATGTCCTTTGCTTGGAGACGTGAACAAGACAAGAGGAACAAATTACTACAAGTATGACAATATCAATTCTATGTTAGCCTTCAGATGGAGGAATGACAATTTGACAGTAACAGTGGCATCAAATCATTCAGTTGTGAACTGATAATGATGATAATGACCAATGCAAAAAGGTATTCTTTTTCTTTAAAAAAGAAAATATTTGTGCCACAAACTAACCTTATAAAAATATATAATGAGAATATGGGTGGACAGACAGAATGGAGTAAAATGTTGCAAATTATATAACAGCAATAAGTTCTAGGAAATGATATTGGTCCATCTTAGCCTGGCTTCTGGATGTTTCAGTTCAAAATTCATGGCTTTTATATGGACATATGAGAGGAAGACATACCAGACCAGACAAAACTTAATCTTCTTGGTACTAAAACCACACTACATTGTCTGAAATCTACCAATACACACAAAATACAATAATATATTAATTAATTAAAAAATTAATGCATTTTGTGTGTATCAATTGTATTACTTTTTTTAGGCCTATCATAAACTAGTTCTATAAGAAATGACAAATATTCAATATGGTGTCGGCCACTTTATTGTTAATCAAGAGAACAAGATATGTAAAATGCAGATCAACAACAATCAAGAAGTGCAATATTGCTATACATGAAAAGTGTTTTTATGCATATCATGTGGAATGATTCTTTCTTATTCTTAATAAATTATTATTATTCATAACTCCATATGATTTATTTATATACCTCTAATACATAAATGCATCTTTTATTGCAATCTCTTTAGGATTATGAAATTAATAAACATTGAAGAAATATAACAAATACGTATATATATTTTAGACATTTAACATCCCATGTAACTGAAAATTTACTAACAGGCAGGTCTAGACCAGCATATGCCCCACCTACATAGAAACCGAACGTAACGTGATAGAAGAAAACTAAAAACAGTTTTGACCAGCATGCCTAATTCTTTAGAACAGCTAAAAAATCTAACTCAACAGAAATTGAGTTTCAAATTGTTCCCCAGTGTAATTAATTAGTTAGACAACTTGTAAGAATTAAACAAAATAAATAAATTGTTCTGCCTATTATATTACCACTATTTTTACTAAAAATATTTCATTTAATCTCAATTAAAGCTGGAATATTATATTGATACCAACATTTTGCTTTTTTATGGTACATTCAGGCCTTAGCCATTTCAATCATAATCATAAAAGCAGAACAAAGATCGTCTACCTAGTTTGAAAGACTGAGATGAAGTAAAGTCAGGCAAAATATTTATTTTGTTTTTGGTATATTGGTTGAGGCAGAAATTGGAGTTTAGTTAAACCTAGTGTTAAAGACATATGCATTCCAATTCCTAATCAACACTCTTTCTCATATAAAGTAAAAGAACAACTTTTACTCACAATTCTAATCCTTCTTCCCATGGCTGTGGCAGGGAGGTTGGATTTGAATTTAGCTCTGACAGCTCCAGAGCAGCCATGGGTTCTAGTTACTTTCCCCCAAATAGCTCTAACTTTCGTCTTCCTCTTGAGAGTGCCAGGTACTCGTGTCCTATTTTTGCCCTGAAAAAAATAAAAGGATTGTACAGGTCACTTATTTAAATTAAATAAATGAATAGGAACTTGCATGGACCAGTACATAATTTACTTTAATATATGTTTTAAAACTTTAAAATTTAATTAAAAGTAATATCTAAATGAATTTTTATTATTACCCATGTTTCAGCCTAAAAACCTGGCCAAAACAGTGGCAAGAATTAGAAATTTTTTAGTTCAAAAATTAGTATTTATTTCTTTAAATATCAAGACCAATCCTTCCTCAAAAATTTGACACTATCTCCAAAAAGTTTATTCCTTCACTCACAGAAAATTTTTTTATATTAAAATAACGAATTAGTGATTGGTTGGCTGATGATTATTAAATGTGAGAAATATATTAGGGTTTCAGCAAGGATGAGAAAAATAAAATACTTGAAAATTTTTGGGTAATTATTTTATTTTATTATCGCCAACTTTTTGACTTGCAAGTCATCATGATAATGATTTATAGAGATTTCCGAGGGAGGTTTCTGGTCACATTGCAGACTGCAAAACCAAAATTTCCTTGGAGATATCTCCATACATCGTTATCGCCCTGATGATGACTTACAAGTCAAAACATTGACAATAATAAAATAAAATTATTACTCAATAATTTTGGAGTATTTTATTTTTCTTATCGTGGTTGAAAACCAGATATCATATGTAAAATAAAATGAATATACACATAAATAAAATGTAACCTGCATGAATTATTTAAATCAGTTGTAGAACTATCGATATTCGGCATTGTGGAAGTGCAGCCAACATGTGGAAAAACAATTCCCTACTGCCGTGTGACAGTTACAGTACTTACTTCCTGGACATGCCTCATATTATTGAAAGCAAATTTATTTATATAAAATTCCAACTCTGATACATGTAGTTTTGATCTCTGGGTAAAAAAAAGCTCAACTATTTCACAAACCTCTTTTCATCCTCCACATATACCATTAAGAGAGTCCTAAATCAAACTAAATAAATGGGGACAAGTTGAGGTCTGGATTTTCTCAATTTTAGCCAAGTTACTAAAAANAAAAAAAAAAAAAAAAAAAAAAAAAAAAAAAAAAAAATTAATATTGAAATTTCAATGGAAGCTAAATATTTCAGAGGACCATATTTGTGTATGTCAGTGTGTACAAAAAAGTGAAACTATCGTAGTAATAAATTCTGACTTTTTCTTGAAGTTGCAGAAGATGGTAGCTGAAGACATAATGGTTTTTTAGTGCCAGGTTCAGGCAGCTCATGTTGAGCAATACTGTTTTTATCTCGCCAAACACCCACCATCCCCTTCTTGGCAATCCAGGCTATAACTATATTTAACCATAGTAAAATTTTAATTGTTTCAAAAATGACTAAATTTCAGCAGTAATTCACAAATGGACTCTCAGAACTCAACAATACACATATTTCAGCAATTCATATAGCATACAAGTATCAGAGGCTTCTTTTGATATCCAGTTTTATTTTAATGGTTCAATCCTGTTTTAAGGACAATGCTTTGTTCTGAGCAATGTAAGGAATAAAATGCATGAGTACAGAGTCGAAAAACTTATTATTTTTTTCAACAATTCGCTGGCCTAAATAAGGTTCTTCATTTACTAAAATGAATTCTGACACTGGCTAAAGTACACATCACAATAAACTAAACACAATTTTTTATGAGCCTTTGCTATATTTTCCCTTTTCTTTTGGAAGTAATATAGCAAAAGATTATCTGGATTCACTATTTTCAAAGAGCAAAATGTTTTGACTGGATAAAACTACATTTATAAATGGAATGATCTCTGAATTTTAATCTATCAAATGCTTCATAGTATGTCTTCACTGAATAAGGATTACAATAGATGAATAAAAAAGCCTCCCGCAGAGTTTGAACTAAATTACTTTTTTTCTCAACTCTATTACAATCGTCACACATAACATTTCAGATAATTCCTGACTTTTATTTGTCCAATTTGGTGAACAATGAACTCAGTCCTTTTAGAACTAATTGCGACAAATAAGTCATGGAATTAAAATTCCATTTTCATGAAATTAAATTACAAATGTTGCAGGTACACCCTCACTTCAAAACATTCAATATAGTTGTTTAAATCCTAAAATATTACATTCACAAAATAACAATAACAGTTGCTTCAGCATTAGTAACAGTGCAAACATTGCAGAAAACAAGTCCATAAGAAAAAAGTTATAAAATTTATCTATTGCTATTATAGAAGTAAGTAGATAAAATCTTCTGTTATTAAAATCATGGTAATAATTGTGGTAAAGTAATCCCACATGTCATTATTAATTTGAATCATACAGATCATATGATTCGAATTAATCTACTGTTATTTGCTATGAGCTTACCTGTGCCAAATTATCATAGTCATAGCAAGTGAAGAATTAGCAAACTTAACAGGGAGAATTTGAGCTTAGTGCATAATGTAAATGAAGGCTTCTCTGTTTCCCAATTATAGGGAATAAAGAGCTAGGTAAACCTATTTAAACTATTATGAAATCAAAGAATGGTTAACAGTCGGCCCTCGAGCATATTTTACCTATAAGAAAGATGGTTTTGCTACTACAGGGCCAGACATGGCATAGAGAACTTAATAATTGTCTCAGCCCTGACAAAATAGTTTGTGTTCTAAAAAAATTAGAAAACTCAGTTATTAATTATACGAACAAACAATTATTAAGTTAATTCTAAAAAATATCTAATCATTGCATTCAGTAATTGTCTATATGATAATTAAATATAGCATAAATTCTATTCGTAGCATTTTTTTTATTAATAAAATTGAATGTTCTTTTTGTCATAGAGAAATATAAATCTACAAGGAAACTATAATTTTCATATCAATATAGATTTCCACAAAGCAAAAATGTTTATTGAATCTGGAGGAGCAAGCGAACCACATTTGCTAGCTCAGCTTGCATATATACATGTGCTCATGACATATAAAACCTCTTTAAACATTGTTTAATTGTTCAAGAATGCCCACAGAAACAAGAATATTATAAAAAGGATGCTAAAAAGAAACTAAATGCAATGGTCAACTAATCTCAAAGGCCCATTAGCCATTGACTGGTGGAAACCTCACAAAGGCTAAGCAACCATTTGATTTTAGAACAAAGCAAAATTAAGGTATGACCCAACAACCCTCTTATTTGATCAAGCATAAGATTACCAAGTATGTTAGAATGAATAAAACCTAACTTAAAAAAAAAAAGCCCAATCACTAGGACATGATTTAAGACAAATGATGGAAAATTTCATGCAATAGAACCGAAATTTTGTAAAACAATGACTTATAACATGATTTAGAGGTGATTGCACTTACCCTGTAAACGAAGACACACTTCTTCCCAACATAGAACTGGCTATCAGTTTTAGTACTGCAACCCTCAACAGAAAGAAGAGCACAATTTTCATTTTGATTTCTCTGGCCCCTCTGAAAGCCAGAGAAAACAGCCTTGGCATAAAGACGCCCTGGCAACTTTCTGATCATACGTGAGGGTTTCTTTACTTTACCCTCATCTTCTTTGGGTGCATCCTTCGCAACTTTCTTAGGGGCCTTTTCTTTCGGCTTCTTTTCAGCCTTCTCTTTAGGTGCTTTCTCAGTCATGACTGCCTATCTAGAAACAAAAACAATTAAAATAGTGAATTGTGTTACAACAGGCATAAATAAGGTTACCCAACGATAAGCTTAATCCAAAAACATCTAACAGTCTAATATATTAATACAGAAAAAAATACTGTAATGTCACAGTAAAATATATACTAAAAATGTATCTCAAAATGTAACAGATTTAAAGTCTCACATTTAAATATTTCGTAAATACACAAGAGAACTCACGTGAAAGTCCGATGAATAAAAAGGTTGAAACCAGCTAGACTCAGAACACGGGCACCTAGATAAATTTTACTCTTATTTAGTCGATTCGGTAATGAAATAAAAAGCATTTAAAATATATATATTTTAGTAACGACTAAAAATAATTTTTTAAAAAGAAAAATTTCAAATTAGAATTTAAATTTAATTAAGTTTTAAAAAATTTTCAAAAATTTTTAAAAGTTATAACCTTCCTCCTTATAGCTAATATAACCTTACTAGTTTCTTATGTTTTCTAAAGAAATTCTTTGTCTTCTAGTTGATTGTTTAACATTAAATGTATCGCAAATAATTAAAAATAAATATACCTTTTAAGTCCTTCGTTGAATTTTGACTGTAATTTCATAAATTTTTAACGATAATTTAATTTTAGGTATGGAATAGTTTGTATTGTGCTGTATTTGCTATCAGTTTTTGGATACTGGCTTTTCTACTAAAATAATAGCCAACTAATTCTGCTGGACAAAAATATATTAGTAATTACTTTATACACATAAAATAATGAAATTAATTGAAAAGTATACTGCTATGTTCAAAAGGAGAGTTTGTTGACCGTAGATATTATTCTAAGATGATTTTAGTTGGGGTTCGGTCGAGGTAGATCCAAAAAAACACAAATTAAAAAAATGTATTTTTTACCCCAACTAAAATCATCTTAGTATACTGCTATATTTTCATATTTTTTCATGCTAGACCTAACTATATTTGTCTTTTTAAGAATAAAGATATATCATTTCAAGTTATTTATACATACACACCCACATTTACATGGGTGTGCGTTAGTATGTATGTATACATAAATTAAAATGACATATCTTCATTCTTAGGGAGACAAATATAGTTGTTTATTTTACCCCTCTGCTGATTATTTTATCTCTTATGCAGATCTTTGTTAAGAATTAATTTATCCGATTAGGTAGAAGCCACCCAATCCAATATCAGATTTATAATATAAGTGTCATGTTTAACATTAAAATTGTAATGCTAGAGCAGTGAAAAATAATTTAAATATATTAGTCAATAGATTACCAAATATACATTTAAAGAATAATGTTTAATAAAATACATTGGCTCTTATCAATAAAAAATAAATTTTTGGATTTATTTGCAACAAAGTATTTCTTTGTCCAACTTTTAAATAATTACATGAAAACAAATTAAGCTGGAGAAATTTTTTAGTCAGGGTTTCGGCCAGGATCAGAAAAATAAAATTTTCCATGGTCATAAATGAGGTTTATGGTCATATCTCAGGGTGCAGAACTAAACAGCAATTTAGTTCTGGGATGTGACCATAAACCTCCGAGAGAGGAACTAATTTAGTTCTAGTTAGTTTAGTTCTGCACTCTGATATGTGACCATAAACCTCTCTAGGAGATCTCTTCAGACATTACTATCGCCATGATGATGACTTACAAGTTAAGTTGAAACGTCAGCAACAATAAAATAATTACTCAAAACTTTTGAGAGTATTTTTCTGATCCTAGCCGTTACCCTGACTAATTTCTCCAGCATAATATTCGACAGCTAACAACATCCAACCAAAACAAATTAAGGCTGAAGAGTTCAGAGTGGTCAATAAATTTAGACATTAATTATGTCAAAGCAGGAATACTGAAAATAATTATTATCATCAAAACAAATTTTAATGAGGATCTGAATTAGAAACCCACAAAAATAAATGCAGTATAAGTTTACATGAAGGTTAATTCAATATTCTGTTAACTCTTAATTCAATGCGAAAAATTGAATCAACACTTTGATACAACCTGTAATTAATAGAAGTTGTTTTCTTGCAGCAAATATTTTACAAATAGCTGAAGAGATTTAAGTGGACAACAATTTTTTCACCTCACCCAAGGTTTTAAATTTCTGCTAAACTTAATGCTTAGTCGTTGACTGTGCTAAACATTGTTGTGCCTAAACATAATTAGGCTTACTACACTTAGCTCTGATAAACGTATTATTTTCAATAATTTTAAAATTGAAAATTGCTTATTTTTTTATAACATTTTCAGAGCAAATATGTATATCAGGCAGGGACACATATGAAGTAAATAATCTAAAGGATTATTATGACACATATGAAGTGCTATGACATGTTTTTAATGCTAAGCATATAAATGTTTTTATATATATATATATAATTAATTTATAGTTACTATCTAGATAGCAAGTCATTGTACGGAATGCTCTGGAAAGAGATGAACAGTTTGTTACAATACATACCATAGTGTCACTTATTTATAGTATTTCACTATTACTGTGTACAACTGTGTAAGTTGTAATAGACAAGGTCAATGAGATTATATCCTCAGAGTGTAAAGAATGTGCTGTATCTGAAGATATACACTGCTACTGTTTTTTAATTTCCTTAGAAATGTTTTCCAGTAGCTTTTTTAAAATAAAAATGGTTCTAAAAGTTTCTCGTTACAAATTGCATAGAACCAAAAGAGTCTTGGGGCACTTTAACATACAATTTTTCAACTATTTTTTACAACTATTTCTTATAAATTCATTTCAATGATTTCATACATAATTTATTTTTCAAATATATCTCAGCTCCTTTCAACTTTAGTAAATTTGGGTGCCATGACTTTTTAACCAATAGTCTGATACATTTAAAAATTAATTATTAATAGATTTTAGGTAATGGAGTTATTTTATAATGATCAAGCAAAGTTGATCTTACTTATAGGGAAAATAGTACACCAAATTTAATCTTTTTTATATCCTATTTAGCTCATTGTCTTTTAGGATCAATGATTGCAAAGCCGTTCAGCTTACTAAAGATATTTAGAAAAAAACTCTACATATGATGAGAATTTAGTGAATAGAATTATTATAGAAAAGATTTTTGAAACTGACTCAAAGAAGAGAGGGAAGATGCTGGAAAAAGATACTTAAAAATCTGTTTTTAAATTTCTTATTGGTTCTCAGGCTTTTAACTGAAAAAAAGGTATCCATTTTTTGCAACTTTTGATTCTGTTGGATAAGGCTTAGTTTTAGAAATAGCAACTGGTAAACAAGAAATAGTGTTGAACTGTCCAAATTCTGGCAAAAACCCTACTCCAACTCCAAATGCATAAATGTAATTTTAAATTTTATTTGATGATGCAACTAAAAAACTATTAGTTGTAGGAGACTTCTTTTTTGAAAATAACAATAAGGTGGAATAGTTTGGTTAATAGGGACTTCATTTCATTTCAGATTTAATTATACTAACAAGCCTATTTTGAATGAAATTTATTTATAAATTTGAAAATTGAACTCCCGCAAATATTTATAAAGATAAAAAACACATATGCAATTCATATGTAAAGAAAAAAAAATTTTTTTTCTCAATACTGGGTTTTTCAATTAACTTTCTTTTAAATTTCTAACCTATTAACTGATTGCTGAGGAGTAAATTCATTAGGGACCAGTCTAATGCTCTTTTTCACCTTCCCCGTGGAGAGTTTCACCATTCCCTGGCAAGTTTTTGAGTACTTGTGAATAGATTTTACTCAACAGCTTCCTGCATAACTACTTCAGTATCCTTTAATGGTCACCCAGAGCCCTTCTTCTTTTGCATCATATCACCTCTGCTTAATTTTTCAAACCAACTCTGCTCAGCGTGCTGGTCAAGGAAACCTTCCCCTTCATAATTTCACGAGTTGCTTCAGCAGCTATGAAATCTTTTTTTTCAGAAATGCCTTAATAATACAAGAATTTTGTATGCATTTATTGTATAAAATTAATGTAGGATTAAATACCACAACTAATACTTTATTTAAATAAAATAGGATTATAACATTTATATTTCTTTGAAGTTTGAATTTGACAAAAAAGTAAATTTTTTTTTTTTATAACCCCTTTAATAAAGATTAAAGTAGAAGTTTTGGGCAATTTCATGCAAAATATTCTAGAAACATTAGTTTCCGAAAACTTGTTTCTCAAGATGACCAAACAAATTGACCACCAGCATTTTTTAAAATGTAATCCTAATATCTCAGACAGAATACCGAGTCCACTCAAAAAGAATGTCAATTTAAAATCATCAATTGAGAGATATCTCTAAAAATAATTTTGGCTGGGTTTCTAAATCCATAGAATTTTTTAAAATATTTTATATGATAAACCTTCTTCACAGCTGCAAGTAATGAATTTGAAGATGATATAATTGTTGGAGAAGTAATGAATTCGACATCACAAGGCTTTTCTCTTTGCAATTCTCTTTCTCATCAGCTACAACAGTGGGTTGATCCAAATAGAAAGGAGACATCTAAGTTGAAACCAACATAGAACATTCTATTTAAAAAGGTAGTTTTATTCAGTCAAAATGAAAGTGGAAATTACGGAAGTTCATTTTCACTATATTCAGCTTTTTTACTCCTGGAGAGTGAAAAATGCAGCACAAACTCATAAATAAATTGTGCAGTATTATAGTAACAATTTCATAAGTGAATGCCAGTATCAGAATTGGTTTGCACATTTTTGTTCCAGTATTCTAATGTAAATTATGAACCTCGCCCAGGCCAGCCAATTATTGAAAAAGTTAAGAAATTTTTTTTAAAAAATAAGCACTAGCTCTGGATATTGATCAGGAATCAGACATCAATAAAACAGTTTAGATACATTTACATAAAACTGGATAAAAGAAGCTTTGTTCTTGGGTTCAACATGAATTAACCAAGAAAAAAATAATTGCCTGATTTTCCTTTTTTGAATTTGTGTTGATACTAAAGGAAATTGAGCCACTTATGGTAAAAAGTGGATTATATTGAGGGGAAAAATTGAGAGAACTTTGCTGGGAAATTATGATGTATGAAGTACAAAGCTTGAGCTTCGCCCCACCAGACCATTTGTTTCATTCTCTGCAGAATTCTCTTAATGGTGAAAAAAGAGATGATTGCTTGACTCAGTTTTTCTCCCAGATATCTCAGTACTTCTGCAATGACAAAATAATGATTTTATCTGAAAGGTGGCAAAATTTAATTGATCAAAACAGTTCATATATCTCTAATCAGAGCTTGAATTTGATATATTTATATCAATCAATCTATTTAACTTTGAAAGAAACCAAAATTACTTTTTCTCCAAGCCTATATTTATTTGTAATAAATGACATTTCTTTGGTTATTGGACTGGGATCATTTCAGAACTAAGTATCTGAATAAGTAGAGCTTACTAAGAATAGTAATTTAATTTCAAGAAAAATTATTTGGATCAAGAGCTGACTGCATAATATGTATAGGTAGTTATGGTGGTTAATGAGGGTGAGAGGCATTCTAGTATTTCAATAAAATGAAATCAATTTATGTAAATTAACTTCCATCTCACTTATATTTTTATTAGAATAGGGCTGAATGACTTCAAGAGAGAAAATAGGAATGCTCATTGAAAATTCAATCTGTTCAAATGTAAAGTACTTTGGCTTCTTGATGCCAGTCTAGCTTTTGTCTCTTCATTTTTAGGTCCCTGGGATTAGGGTCAGATTTATTTTTTCCAAAATAAATAAAACTAAGAGGAAACAATTAACTGATTAAGTTCCATCTTTAGGTCTCCAGACACGATGCTTTGACCATTATATTACTTCTTTTTCCAACCTCAGGTAAATTATGCCTAAATTTATTTTAAATATTAAAATTATTATTAAGTACTAAAATATTAGTACTTTGTCTACAGTGTTAAAAATATATATTACCTATTAGTAATAAGACTAGTAAAAAGTAACTAATGCCTTCTAGGAAAGCATAACCATAACTTGTGTATAGATCACATCTTCTTATGTAAAATAATGTATTATTGAAGTATTTATTAAATAAATAAAAAAAAAAACAGAAGATTTCTGTGCAAGATGTTTTAAAAACTCTGATGTCTTCACTGAATAGTTCAATTTTAAAGAAAACTTTTTGATAATCATGAAACTAGGAATTCAGAATCAATAAATGAATAGACTATATCTGAACCTTGGAGCTTTATTCACAATTTAGAGCATTTTTATTATTAAGAGTGATTCCATTCATTGTTCTAGAACTCATTTGAATTTTGTGTATTGGGCTTAAAACTCATTTAAAGTAAATATAATTTTTTTCTTATCATAATATTCAATTTCTTGTACCAGTATTTAAGAATTTGTAATCAATAATCATGGTCATACTATAAATATATTATTTTAATATTAATAATTGATATTGAGTCATCTGAAGGAATCAGGACTTCAGAAACTCCCTGGAAACCTTAATCTAAAAATAAAGCTCTTAATTAAAGGTTTTCAGGTAAGAAAAATGTTTCTTTAAAAAAATAAAAACAGAAAATTTAGGAGAACCAGGTACTTAACATCATTCTCCCATCTCATAATTCATTTTTTCTGATTATATGACATGGATTTTGAAACATTATTTTGAGCCCCTGAATTAAATTTTTCACACAAAACTGTTTACCGGAGAAAGAATCAAACCAAGATTTGAAGTCAATGGAGAATAGAGGTGCCAGTTTGGCTGAGAGAATTATTTCGGTACTCCTCAGAATGGAATAGGAGGTATGAAACCCACCCAGGGTTAAATTTTTATCAAGAAATAAAGCCTTGCACAGTGCCATGGGTGTTTTAAATTACAGGTTAGGCAAACTGTATATAATCCCTTCCTTTATTACCCTCTATGATTGAAAGGGAGTTAAACATTTAGATTCCTCAAATAATTTTTTGATTTCCAAATTAATTCCTATTCAAAGCTTTGAAAGACTTTATATAATAACTGAATTTTATTTTATAATCTTGAAAAAAAAAATACTTTAAAAAAATATAAAACCTACTTGGATACAGGTTTAAGTTTTCAACTTATAATATTCTTATAAATTCCTTAATAGTTCAAGTATGGCTTATTTTTAAATTTAAAGTAGCAGTTTATTTGCCATCTTAAGAAAATTTTTTCTACTTCAAAAAATTAATCACATTTCTATTGTATTAATTTTTTAAGGGTCAACTAACACTCAGAACATATCTTTATAAGAGAGGCTAAAAAAAGAAGCAAAACTAGTTGGGGTTCAAAATACTATTTGAAAATTATATTTTTTATTTTCTGCAGATGTTTTGGCTAACATTGTTTTTACATTGGAAAATGGTTTCCCAGACTATTAAAAAATTTGTGTATAAATTCTACATTTCCACTTACCAAACCAAGCCCCTCTCCCAAAACAAGGACCTTACTTTCCATCCTCACCCTCTCCCCAAAATTTCTGAAAAAAATTTAGAAATCCCTTAAAAGAACTTTCTCTAACCTTAAGCTAGCTTTTTCCACTAACAACAAACAAATCTATTAACACCTACTTCGAAGACCCCATCCCCCTTCCTAACAGATTTAATGTTATCTGCAATAAGAATCAAGGAATTGGTTCACTCCTCATTGCCTTTGTTCATACATAGGGCAAACTAAAAACCTAATTTTCCCTAGAAATCAACAATCACAAAATGACATTAACAAAAAACAAATAAAGTTGCCCTCATAAAACATGCCATTCAGGAAGAACACACATTTGACTTTGATAACATTACCATTTTTTTCACTGAACCCTATGAACACGAACGCCTATTATCTGGCCATACACATTAACATAAAACACAGGCCAGTTAATGACAGAACTGACATAGTACCGATTTATTCAACTCTTTCAACATTCTGAAAAAAAAAACAAAAAAAAAAACATTAGCCCTCCTCCTTAATTAACCTAATTTGTCTCCTTAGATCCTTAGGCTACTTATTTGAAATAATTCTTACCTATTTCTCCGTTATTGCCCCCTTTGAACCTACCAACTCACACCCTTCACTTGTCCATCTTAAGTTTTCATAATTTGCAAACCTTACCTCTCGTCATGAACATTTCACCCAGGTGATAACACGTCCCCTCTCGCCATCATAATAAGTAAGTGTGGGGAACTTTCTACACTTTTTTTCTCTCCTCAGTACTTTATATCACATTAATTTTAGTTATGTCAATTTTATGTAATAATAATGTAAATCATATATTTTTTGTTTTTCTTATGACATTGCATTTCAACAGCCCTGAAGATGACTAACAATGTAACTCGAAGTTGAATACAGACAGTGACAGTGAACATATGTATTCGGCCAAGAAGATGGACAATGTCCATGACAGCGCTCGTCAACAGAGGATGGTTTGCAGAAGCCAATGAAGACGGATAATAGAAGGTATGATAGTTCTATATTCATTGGTAGTGAAAATAACCTTTTAGATTATTTATCTCTTTTTAATGATTAAATAATAAATAATAATAA
>KZ807749.1:318019-342308 GCA_000696205.2 Oncopeltus fasciatus | reverse complement strand
CAACCTCCATCGTTTTCAGCCAAACTCATTCAACGAACTGAACTAAACGATTTTCTAAACGAAGTTTAGGCATCAAATATTGGTATCATTTTATAGAGAAAGCTAAAGCTCGCCCATGACAGATATAAGTGTACACAAATAATTTTGACGGATCCTATCCTATCATTAGCTTCTGTTATGTAGAATATGTGAAGATCCACAGAGATTGTTCAAAAACCGTAACAAGGTACCTACGTGAAAAGTTTGACGGGTTTATTTAGAAGGAGGGCTGCTAATGGCTTTTAGAATGTTTTGGTAAAAAAAACTCTCCATTTTAATAAATTTTATTCTCATTGTGGAACTCATTATTACTGAAACTGATTGTTTTTTCATCAATCATTTTTCTATGATTACAGTACCTTAGTGTATCAGGTGTCTAATAACAGCCAGCCTTGATTGGTTACGTCATTACACAGACTTTTGTTTAGTAAAAATACGGCAGTAGTCACCCCCCCCCCCCCCTGAAAAAAAATTTGCGGGCGGGAACGGCAAAGGCAAATTACTAAAACGCTGGGTTACTTCATATTCACAACATGAAATAACACACTTCCGGAGCAGGATATATTGTTTTTCCCCTTGTGAGGTATACACAGAATGCTTCAATTAAGGGTATTATTTTCCTTAAAAATGGTTTGATTTCAACTAGAAGTGATTTTGCAGGAATTATTTCTCCACTAAAATTTCATATTTTGCGTTTCAAAATACGTAAATCTTAAACGATATTTTAAGGGATTGTTTAGAAAAGCTGTGCTGTGTTACTTCCATAAAACTAATGTATTTTGCTAGTGCCAATGAGGAGTCAATAGACATAAATCAGGCCACTTGGCTATGCTCGATCTAAATACTTTTCAAAAAAAAAAGAAGGTTCAGTGAATATTCTAAAAAGGAAATCCTGCAGTGTCATTTTCCTTTTTAATTACCGCCTCTATTTTATTTTGTGCGATGTCATTCCTTGGTCTCATTTAATTTTTAAGAAGTAAATGTTTACGTTTATTTTAAGAAAAAATAACTTTCTATAAACCAATTAAAATTTTATTAAGTTCTTTTACATAAATTAGCTAAAGGAATATTTTAGAAATAATAATTTTTTTAGAAGGGGTTTCTTTTGTTTCTCAAATTTGAATATATTATCTTAGGTTCATAAAGTTGAACTTCTTCTTCGTTCAATAACTATGTTTTCTTCATTATATACACTTAACATATCACAGCAACCATTATTAAGAATTTCTGAAAGAAAATAGTTTTTCAATTTTTAACAAATACAAGTATATTTACTATTACAAATTCATAACTCTATCATGATAGTAGTACAAGACATGTTACTTTTAATAAAATATTTGGCTTTTAATATCAAACAATACAAATTAAATTCTCATTTTTTCTTATTATTTTCATAAAAATTAATATCATCATTTTATAAATATTATTTTTAGTGGTATTTTATCCCACGTAAATTTCAAACAATTAAATGCAAGTGAATAATATAAAAAATGTAACATTCTTAACCAAGACTCGAACCTGAGTCTCCTTCTATCCGGGCAAGCGCTTAGCTAATTACACCACAGAGACTAGCCAGACAAGTTATTAAATTCCCCGCACTCCTACCGAGAGTGTAAACCTCCGAGTAAGACGAATATATCGTCTTATGCTCGAAGGAGCTGACATTGCCAAGCTATTTAAATGAATCTCGTTATTTACTTTTTAGTTTTATAAATATTATTTTTATTGTGATATTTTATCCCAAGAAAATTTTAAACAATTAGATGCAAGGGAATAGAATAAAAAATCTGTCTCAATCACGCCCCTGGCTGAGACAGCTAGATTTTTTATTCTATTCCTTGCATTTAATTGTTCATTGTTCTGACAAATGTTTAAAAACAAAATTTAGTGGGTTCTTTATTGAGAACTGTTCATTTTCGAGTTTAAGTTCTGTAAGTTACAATAGACTTTTGAGGTAGTAAAGAACACTCAGCTAATAAGTATTGGCAGCTTGGGAGAAAGAATGAATGCATGGGGCTCTCCGAGAGTTAAGTCTTAAGGAAGAAATTGCCAGTTCCAGACTGAACTAAAATTTTGAAAGAAATCGTGCAAAGAAAAAGATATTGGGTAAATAATCTAAAGGGTTATTATCACTACCAATGAATATAGAACTATCATACCTTCTATTATCCGTCTTCATTGGTTTCTGCAAACCATCTTCTGTTGGCTAACAGAAGATGGTTTGCAGAAACTAATGAAGACGGATAATAGAAGGTATGATAGTTCTATATTCGTTGGTAGTGGTAATAACCCTTTAGATTATTTACCCAATATCTTCTTCATATCACGACTTATTTCAAAATTTTAGTTCAGTCTGGAACTGGCAATTTCTTCCTTAAGACTTAACTCCCAGAGAGCCCCATGCATTCATTCTTTCTCCCAAGTTGCCAATACTTATTAGCTGAGTGTTCTTTTCTACCTCAAAAGTCTATTGTAACTTACAGAACTTAAACTCGAAAATGAACAGTTCTCAATAGAGAACCCACTAAATTTTGTTTTTAAACATTTGTCAGAACAATGAACAATTAAATGCAAGGGAATAGAATAAAAAATCTGTCTCAATCACGCCCCTGGCTGAGACAGCTAGATTTTTTATTCTATTCCCTTGCATTTAATTGTTCATTGTTCTGACAAATGTTTAAAAACAAAATTTAGTGGGTTCTCTATTGAGAACTGTTCATTTTCGAGTTTAAGTTCTGTAAGTTACAATAGACTTTTGAGGTAGAAAAGAACACTCAGCTAATAAGTATTGGCAACTTGGGAGAAAGAATGAATGCATGGGGCTCTCTGGGAGTTAAGTCTTAAGGAAGAAATTGCCAGTTCCAGACTGAACTAAAATTTTGAAATAAGTCGTGATATGAAGAAGATATTGGGTAAATAATCTAAAGGGTTATTACCACTACCAACGAATATAGAACTATCATACCTTCTATTATCCGTCTTCATTAGTTTCTGCAAACCATCTTCTGTTAGCCAACAGAAGATGGTTTGCAGAAACCAATGAAGACGGATAATAGAAAGTATGAAAGAAGATATTGCTTTGAATCGGTATCACCGCATAAATAAATTGTAGAGACAAACGATTTTTTAAAAGACAAAATAAAAATGTTTGCCAAATCCTATGTTGGAAATTAGCCGTTCCACTTACTTAAGTACGCTGGGATTAGTCGGAACTGAAAAAGGGGAGTTAATTTTGTTCAATGTTAGATGAATTACTACAATAATTATATCAGAGACTATTATTAATTCATGTTAGGTGACTACAGTTAATGTAAACTATTTTAGAATTCTGACCGTACAAATGCTAACTGCGTTTAATTAAAACTATGTCTGGCTAGCAAAAATTGTTTTTTTTTTTTTTAATGTTACACTAATGTAATAATGAATGAAATTATTACCAGACCTTAGTTATCAATCAATAATTTAAAATTTAAGCATACTTCCTATATAGTGGTTCTTTCACTTTAATGAAGTAACAAGTTATATATATATATATATATATATATATATATATATATATGTGTGTGTGTGTGTGTGTNTATTTTTTTTGTGTGAAAAATCTAACACCTGTATAAAAGTAGTTGGGATGGGGAGTAGTTACAATTAGTAACAACCTGCATCCCATCCCGTACATACATATTTACCTGAATAATATGGGTTGTGGAATTCGAGAAAAGGGGCTTCTTTAGTATTCTTACATTTACTTTTAAACTTTACGGGTTTAGATGTTTCTGACTTATAAATAATATTGAACATCGATGCTATTGTGCTGCAAATATATCTATTCAATATATCTAGTAGAACTGTGTTAGGTGGTATTTTTTAAAGTTTCTTTTCATGGTAAGATATTATGTCTTTATAGTAAGTAATGATCTTTTGCTGGATATGAAATATTTCGAAAAAATATCTTCTTGTGCAGCACTTCCCTGAAAAAAAAGAAAAAGTAATTAGAAATTCAAAAATGAATTTTTAAAAGGTTAAATTGCACAGCCTTAATAAACCATTTTAAGAAACTATTTTAATAAAAGTAAGAAAAAGTTCTTGAAGAAATTGTAATAATAATATTTGTGTATTTGTGTTCATTTTCATTGATTATTTGAAAAAAAAATTAAACAATTAATGCGAGGGAATAGAATAAAAAATCTAACTTTCCCAGCCAGGGCTCGAACCTGGATCTCCTGCTATCCGGGCAAGCACGTTATCCAATTACACTACCAGGAGAGACAGATAACTTATTAAATTCCCAACACCCTAGCGAGAGTCTAACCCACGAGAAAGATGAATACATCGTCTTATGCTCAAAGGAGCTGACATTGTCGAGCTATTTATATTATTTAATATTTATTATAAATAGCTAGACAATGTCAGCTCCTTCGAGCATAAGACTATGTATTTGTTTTTCTCGTGAGTTTGACTCTCGCTAGTGTGTTGGGAATTTAATAAGTTATCTAGCTTGTCCCGGTGGTGCAAGTAGTAGCATTCGTGCCCGGAAAGCAGGAGGTCCAGGTTTGTGTCCTGGGTGGGACAGATAGATTTTTTATTCTATTCCTCGTATTAATTGTTTAAAATTTACGTGAGAAAATAATCCACAACTAAATTAATATTGATTAAAAAAACAAAACATTAAAGTTTGCCTGAACCATTAGTAATGCGTCTCTCTCTTCGGCTGTTTTAGGTTGTTCTCAACTAACAAATACAATTTCATAATACAAGCTAAAATCTATCTGACTTTAGTGCGTAATTCTGACCAACATATTGGGATCTACATTTCTTGTTCTTTAGATTTTATATTTACTTTAATAATGATAAATATTATATTTGGGAATTAATTAAATCTTTTGACCATCACATTTTATTTATGTATGTATAATAATAAAAATAAAATACATTAATAATTATACTATGCGAAATGATCGTAATTGAGAGAAATCAAATGTGATTTGTCTGTTATTACTTGTGAAGGAAAATTTTTTTCTCATATTTTTCATATGAATATTTATCTTTCTATATACTTATCTTTCTTTATATCTTAGATATAAAATACTATTAATACTCAAATTATAGTCAATTGTTATCTACCATCATTAGCCATCTGTTAGCTAATTTCTTGATCCCACACTTACACCATTTCTTGGGATGGTTCTCAAAGAATACATAAGAAAATAAAGAATACATTTCACCTTCCGAAAAATTGTCAAATTTTTTCCATAGATAAAAATGGGCTATGGAAACAAGTAATAATCCGATGGGGACAGTGATAGTGGGCTAAATTACATGGTAGATGAAGCAGGAGTTAGACTCATGAAGTTCTTTAAACTTTTCTCAGGCTCAACGGTTAGTGTGAGGGCCAGCATTATCCAGTTGGAACAAAACTCCTTTTCAATTGAGGCCAAAAACTCCTTTAACAACGTAAGCCATAATGTTGGCAGATAATTAAAAAATACACATTTTTTAAATTGTATTTTTTGGACCTACCTTGACCAAACCTCAACAAAAAAAATCTACTAATAAGCTCTATGGTCAAAAACTCTCCCTGTATGTTATTTATTGTTCCAATGAATATTATAAATCTAAAAGGTTATTTCCACCACCAATGAATATAGAACTATCATACCTTCTATTGTCCGTCTTCATTGTCGCCAACAGAGGATGGTTTGCAGAAACCAATGAAGACGGACAATAGAAGGTATGATAATATTATATGTATTAAGATGTTGATATTGGTCTTTGTTATTTTTATTGGTGTTTTCTTTTTAACACTGTTAATTCAATAATTAATGAAATGTATAAAATACCAATTAAAATATAATATTACAAGAAATACCTAAATAAAATTTTTAATAAAAATGCTTTATTAACCAATAATAAATAATGAATTTAAAAAAGTGCAATAAAATAAAATTTTTATAGACATTTAATTTAAAAAAAAAGCTAAACTTTTTATTGGTGCGCTTGAAACAGAATGACTGAAACAATTATTGCATGCACCGTTAATTCTTAGGGACGAAACTAAATACTATCTTGGAAAACTATAATTAATATTTTGACAATTTAATACAAATAGCCTTTATTATATCAGTTTGATGAAACAATATAAGTACCATATGCAGCTATCTTGTACCCATTGGCGCCATTATGTTTTAAGAAATATATCATTCATTTGGATCAATTTTTGTGAAAAAATCTTCGAATGATAGGCACAGCATATTTTGTATTGTGATTGCTCTAAATAATTATGTAATGCATTATAGTATAATAATTACAATAATATTATCATTTCATTATTTTTATTTTTTTTCCCTTTATAAGAAATGTATTTAAGTAAATTGTAAATAAAAAAAAATTCTAGTGAATATTTTGAAACCTCTCATATTATCAATTAATTACCACTTATTATTCACTCTATTCAACCCAGTTCTTAAAAACAGCCTGTTGAAGGCAGGATTTGATCCGCAGTGTGCTCCAAACACATCGTCTTGGTTTGGCCGGTGCTCCTGCTGACTGATTTCATCACTTCATTTCAATAATAAGAGCTGAGTTTTATAGCTAAATCTTAACATTATTCTAAGGACCTATTAGAAGGAACATTTTAATTTACATATGTCCTATAAGCACTCAGGAATTCGGTCTTGTAATTATCAGGATTAAAAAGTAATTTGTAACTGTGTGTAATCGACTATATGAAGATTAAATGCAGTTTTATATTTTCATTTATTTATTATTTGTTAGATTATGACATATAGACATGTTTATTATTTTTGTATGTTACTTTTTCATATTCAGTCCTGATGTAGAGCTGAAATTCAGGCCCAAACGTTGGCTAAAATAAAAACTTTTTTGATTACAAATGAGTTTTTAGTTCTTCAACTAACAAGACTGAATATCTGATAATCCTCTCTTCATAAAACTTGACGGTTAACAAATCTACCTCCAAAGTAAAATCTATTAGTTTCTAATGTAATCCTTCAGTCCTTCTAAATTAATTTTTTTAAATTTTAGATATTGTTAGCTTTTAAATTTTAATACAATACATTTTTTTTTGTTTCAGATTTATTTCTTCAAAAGAATGTTGGATCACAATAACATTATAGCAGGGATATTTAGACACTTATTTTCCAAGTCCTAATAAAAAATAAAAATTACATGCACACTACTATTAATAAATCACGTTAATAGAGCCAAAAGAGATATGTTGTTCTATCTACCATTTTGAAATAAAATTGATTACATGTACTTTTTTAAACAACTGTTCACTTTCATTTACAATGTATTATAAGTTCTGAAAATTTTAATAAATCAAATTTTTTCTTTTTGTAGTACTAACATTTTTCTTTGTGGAATAGGTACTAAGTTATGACTTTAATTAATTGATCTATTAAATAGAACCTGATTACTATATTGTAAGTACAACTTAAAAATGTAAAAATTAACCAATGCAATCCAACATAGTGATATTGTGATATTTCAACTGATTTTTTCTTTCTTGATAACTGCTCTGAATATCTCCAAACACTGAATTAAATTTACAAATAATATTCTTAAACTTAGTCTGTTTTATTTCTATTAGCTTATACATTTTATCATAGTTACTGCACCTAAGTCATCAAATGAAATATATTATGGACAAATATGTAATAGGTATCAATGCAATTAATTCTCATAAATAGTGTCCCATGACAGTTATACCTATACTTCAATATACTTCTATAAAGATAAAAGGTTCAGTTTTATTTGCTANAATTGTAAAAAAAATTATTATATAATAATCGTTTTATTGCTCATAATCATAGAAACTACTCAATCTTCGTTATTATTAATACTTAAAAATTAAATAAGTACTTAAAAAATAGTGAAATAAGTAAGATCTCTCATGCTTTGGGTTTTACTGAAGATGGATAGATTTAAGAGAAAATTATACATTTGAACATACAAGTCAAAAAAGATAAGAGAAAAAGAAAAAGAAAGAATGACTGTCTTAAGGTCTTGGTCTAAGGTAGATGAGGATGGGGCCTCATAGTCCATCCAAGTTACTTCGTTAAATATATTTTTTTTTTGACCTACATAAAAACAACATTGAACTTTTTGGCCTTTAATTTTGTATTCCTGTTAACCTCTCTTTCTCCTTCACTTAGGATTGCTGATACCCCAAATAATGAAATTTACCGTCTTTTATTCAAATAATAATAACCTCAGAGCATCCTGTTCAGAACCACAGTCCCCTCTTCCCATAGCAAGGCATGCTCAGAGTCATTTAATGAGTTTTAACGACGTGTTCCAAGTTGTAATTGATCAACTTCCCGACACGGCTTCAGATTTGCAACTGAAGACGAGAGTGCGCCTATCCACATACTCAAAGCCACTATAAGATCTGGCATCAATTGCAAACAATTGTAAGGATTAGGGAAAACCCAATCCCCATCCCCTTCCTTTGAGTCCCTTCCGCAACACAACACCCACAGTCTAGTCTCTCTTTACTCCTCACCGACGAAGGCCGAGCTTATTTAAAAGATACCCCGGAAATTTTACTCCTTCTGATTTTTTTTTGTGTACACTGCACTCTCTATCACATCTGTTTTTGATTACTACATATAGCTGCGAGTGTTTCATTATATACATATATATATATATATATATATACATATACATACTGTAGTATATTGGATATAAATTGTAATGTATTGATCAGAGTTTACAAATGTGGAGTTACCTCCTTTGGTTATGTACTTGTTGTGAGTTAAACCTTTGAGTTAAACATACTGTTTTTGTTTGATTTTATATTTTAAAGACATTACAAATGGCGACGAGGATGGGATCTTTTTAAGAAAAACTGATTATTAAAAGTTGCAGTGTGAGTTTTTCTTCATTAATTGTGACTCATTCCCAAATATGAGTGAAGGAACAATCCTTGGACAGTTTCGGGTATTTTCCATTCAAAAAGTGTGGCTAGTGCAGAAGCCTCGTATGGAAAGTTTTTATTATAATTATTTTTTTATTTAAAGTGTTAGCCTCCCTTGCAACCACTTAGGGTCATGGAGGGAGGGACTAAGTACAGGTTGCCACCCCATTTTAAACACCCATGGCTCAGGACAAGCTTCTATATATAAATAAGATTGACCTGGGCGGGATTTTAACTCGCAGCATCAGGATTGTGAGACCCTTATGGATCCCCTGAGCTACCCTGGCATCCCGGAAGTTTTTTTGTTTTTTTTAATAAGCTAATAAACACTGTTTCAAGACCGAGGACATAGAGTATGACACATTTCCAAACACTTTGAGCAAGGATAAGATGAAATTATCACGAATTCCGGAGTCTATTGCGTATAATGAACTTATGGCTTAGTTGGGTAATAATTTCTTGAAGACAAAATCGGTGCTTGCATCAAGTTTTAAATTTTACAATCCTATCACAGAATAAAATGAGGCGTTAATAAATGAATTACCAGACTCCTTAATCTTACAAGCAATTCAACAAAATGTTGTTGGGCAGATTTGTTAATGAAGAGGTCACTGAAAAGCTTACGATTTCTAATCTGGTCTTTGTTGGCACTATCAAAGAAATCACAGTACAGCAAAAGCAGAGTGCAGTAAACACACAAAAAAAAATCACAAGAAGTAAAATTTTTGGGGGGATCTTTTAAATAAAATCTCGCTCTTCGTAGGTGAGGCATGAAGAGAGACTAGACTGTGGGTGTTGTGTAGCGGAAGGGACTCAAAGGAATGGGAAGGCAATTGGGTTTTCCCTAATCCTTACAATTGTTTGCAATTGATGCCAGATCTTTTTTTTTCCCTAGATTTTTGGGGAGACTTCTCGCCCTTCTTCTGTGAGAAGTGAAGAGAGATATATGTATACCATAGGTGTATAGTTAAAGGTCGTATGTTGTCATATAAGTAAATAGGTAAGGGAAGTAAAGGTCTCATTACTTAAATAAATAAAATAGGCATTCATCAAATTCTTTCACACTCCTCTTAGCACTCAAATAAAACAAAAATTTAAATATTAGGAAAGGTTAAAAAACTGTCCATGATCAACATTACGGGACACTCAAATAAAGACATTCACTCGATTCTTTCAAGAATAAAGTACTCAGATGAACACAGCAATAATGTAAAAATTAATACTATCATACCTTCTATTATCTGTCTTCATTGGTTTCTGCAAACTATCTTCTGTTGGCGAGCACTTTCGGCCACAAGGATGGACAATGCCCGAAAGCGCTCGCCAACAGAAGATGGTTTGCAGAAACCAATGAAGACAGATAATAGAAGGTATGATAGTTCTATATTCATTGGTAGTCATAATAAACCTTTAGATTATTTACATAAAAATTAATAATTTTTGCTTAAAGAAATATATTTTGATGGGGACTGTTATAACCAAAATGAAACAGCATTCAAATTTACATTGATGTGTGTTGAAGTGAGAATGTTCGGTTTAAAAATGTTTTCCAAGGAAATTTTGCTAGGAATTAATTTACATAGAAATGAAATTCTTTACTTCTTTATGTAGTGTAATTTGGTATAATGGCAAAATTAGAAAATTTAATTCAACATTACTTTGTATTACTTAATTGAAGATATCATAGTATGAATAGTGAATGGGGCATAGAATTATATTTATGTGTCATTATTTAACATTAATACAAAGCAAAAAAAGAAAAAAATATTAAGGCTTTTATAAAAATGAATTAAAATTCCAACATACCGGTGTCTTGTATTCCCCATCAATGTAAATGAATTCACTATCAAAAATACGAGCTGAAGATTTAATTTCTTGAATGATTTGAAGATATTTGATCTTTCTGTTCAAATAAACCATTTTACAGGTGATATGAGCCGTAAATCTTGAAGGTGCACTCAGAGCCAGAATGAATATTTGACATAGAACTGTTTTATTTGGATCTATTATACCTGTTTCAGGCATTGCTCTAATTTTAAGAAGTACACCAAATTGTCTCCTGAGGAAAGGAAAATATATTTATCTTAAGATAATGTTTTCTTAAAATTATAACACACTTCAAATATCCATACTCAAATAATTGATAACTAATAATGCAATTTTTCACCCAATTAATTCATTTTTATAAATTGGACATTTTTTTGACAGGGGAAAAATCTTTTACAATTAGTCATATAAAATTTAAAGTTTTGAATTTTATTTTTGAGCATTTATGATGAAAAAACAAACCAATTTACTTGAATTTGGTGAGAACTTCTTTGCTTTTGATAGTACTATATAAATGACTGATCTTCCCCAATGGGAAAAACTGACTTTTCATTTATTATAATCAACATCTTATAAAATCGGAAATTATTACTTTTTATATTAAGGGATATTCTAAAAAATTTTAAGGTAAAAAATTTGCTAGTTTTTTTTTGTGTGGAGAACAAAAAACTATCACCTTGTCAATATATGAAGCAATTTGTTTAAAACATTTTATTGTTCAGATCTATTTTGATATAATGAGAAGCCCCTTAGAGTTTACTGTGACAATACTAATCTATTACTTAATAAGTATGAATATAGAAATACAAGATCATAAAAAATTAATTTAACACTCTTTTGATCAAGAAGATAATACATAATAAACCATGCAGAACTATGACGCTTGTCATGAGGAAGCAGATTTCTTTAAAAAAACATCATATAACATGTTAAATGTACCAAGTTTAGTTAATAGATTTTTAATTATTTGTTTAGATAGACTTAATTAATAATATTATTGGAAATTTTAATTTTTTGAATTAAATAATAATTAAATAAATTCTCTTTTGAAATAAAACCTCAACATGCCACAGGAATGCTGAGTTAGTAGAATGGAATAGATTACAGTGGTGTTCTTTGGTATTACTTCTGAAAGTGCAAGCCTCACATTAATTTATTTATTTGATGCTATGATAATATTTATAATATTACATCCCTATTTTTAATTGAGAAAACTTTACTATGCAATGTATAAATCATTTTTTAATTATTGTTTTTCATAATACTATTTTATAATTAGGAAATTATATGTATAATAAAACATACTATAAAAGATTGAGAGAAACTCACGTAGCCCAATAAAATTTTATCCTTTCATTGGTGTTATTCCTTAAGAAAATGATTTTCATTGTAAGGGAATGTAATAGCATAGGTTTCAAAGATATATGGTCAACAGATGTTTGAACATTCCTCTGATTTTCAAAGTGAGAAAAATGTGGGAGAGAATTAGCCATGGAATAAGAAGTATAACATGGTTGGCATTTTCCTTCAGCTTGTATATGAAGATTTACTCTTCTAGAATTTGTATAAAATTCACATTCAATATTATAATTCATAAGCTGATAAGGTGTAAATTTTATCATAATTGGATGCATTGTGTTAGATGATATACAACCTTTTCTGTTAAGGAAATGAAAAATGATTTCTTTATAGTTGTTATTATCCAATATCTCATACTTTACTTTTTTAAAGGAATTGTTGTAAACCCAAAGTACCTAGAGAATGAAAACAAAAGTAAGAAAACAAATATTTAAATTGAAGAATTTTTGAGTTGTGAGAAGTTACTTACTTGTATTGGTTTACATGGATCCCCGAGAAAGACAGGATCCAAATTTTCGAAAACATAGTTATTCAGGGAATTATTATAAAAATCAATAAATCCTAATTCAGGATCAAAACAGTTTCTTTCCATTAATATATCAATAGCTCCTTTTAAATTAGGATTATCAGTAGATATAAGAGTAAGGGAAAACTTGAATAAGTTTATATCTGTAGCAGTGTATTTGCAATGAATTTCAATTTCTCCTTGTCCTGCTGGCTGTAAGTAAAATTTTGTTTCAGAATCTTGATTAATTAATGCATTGTGTTTTACAATGAAAATAATGAGCAATATTTTTAGTTTATTAAAAAAAATAAAAGACTATCGATTAAAGAAAGATTATTGAATTTGTAGAACAAAATTGAATTATTTAATGGGGATTTAAACCTAAACTAAGAAATGTTACTTTATTTTATTTTTAATCAATAAAAATTGACATTTGATGAATGCTATCATGAAGCTAAATCTGAAATTGAAGAGGTTTATCTGCAACCTCAATTTAGAATGAAAACGGTTTTTTTGTGCCTAGTGATTGCAATATTTTATTCAAATTGAAACTACACACTTAAATATGTTCACATATGATCAATAAAAGTTTCACGTATTATTTCTTTATGGATGCGCACAGAACCCATAACTTTTTCACATATGATGAACCATGATCCATATTTTAAATAATACATAAAAGCCTTATGAAGGGATAATTCAGAGATAGGAACTAGTTACACTGTGACTAACACTTTAATAACTCACATATACAGATAACCATACATGAGGTTACGTTGCCTCCTAGATGTTTTATAATACAAAAAGTTATATATTAAAATAATGTATAATATACATAACATATTATGTANTACAGATAACCATACATGAGGTTACGTTGCCTCCTAGATGTTTTATAATACAAAAAGTTATATATTAAAATAATGTATAATATACATAACATATTATGTAGTTCAACACCTTCCTTCATTGTTTAATAATAAAACTTTCACCGTCTATCCAACTCTCACACAGTCTTAGTTCTACATTGATCTTCTTTACTGTAAAGGGGCTTAGTAAAACTATCGGCTGTTTGCTCTTGAGTTACAACTCTTCTCATCTTGAGTGTACCATCTTGCACTTTCTCTCTCACAAAAAAATTCCGTATGGATATGTTTTTTATGCCATACCGGATTTTTAGCCAATTTTATGGCAGCATTATTGTCTACAAACAAAATGCTTTCATTAAAACTGGAGATTTCCTCTAAAAGTCTTTTCAGCCAAACCACTTCACTGGTGCCCTCGCTTGCAGCAATCACCTCAGCATCGGTAGTAGATATAACTACAGAAGCCTGCCTCCTGCTGAACCATGAGACAGCACCACCAGAATACAAGCATACTATTCCTGATGTTGTCGAACCAGTCAATGTATCACCTCCAAGATCAGCATCCCAGTAACAATAAAGATTTCCCTTGCCCTAGTTTCTTTTGTAGAGCAGTTCACGATCAGGAGCACCCTTCAGATAGCGAAAAATTCTTTTCACTTTACATACATTATTTTCAGAAGAATTGTCCAGCTTTCGGGATAGAACACTCACAGCAAATGAAGTGTCAGGTCTAGTTCCTGTCATTAGGTACATTAAAGAACCCACTGCTTCATGCTAAGGAAAGTCCCTTTTGGATTTATTTAACATTTCCTTCCCTGATTCCTCACTGTCATCCTTCAAGATGAGAGTACTTACTTCCTTGCACTCATACATTTGAATTTTTTTTAAAAACCTACAAAAGTAAGCCTTTTGACTTATTTTAATAACTTCCTTGCTTTGGTGATCTCAAAACCACGGTAATATTCAGCTGGTTTTGCTGCGACCCTAAATTGAGTTTTAAGCTTAGCAATAATCATTTCAGCTTCCTCTTTACTTGATGAGGCTATTAATCCATCATCAAAAATATTTTAACTTTATTATTATTTTTGAAATATAAGCATGGATCTGTCAAGCTTATTTTAAAACCTAAGCTTTCAAGGAAACTATTTATCTTTTGGTTCCAATGTCTGAGAGCCTGTTTTAAACTGTAGAGGCTCTTTTTCAATCTGCAGACTTGGTTAGATTTGTCCTAAAAAACCCTCTGGGAGTCTAATATAAATTTCCTAATTTAACTCACCTTCCTCCTCATTTAAAAAGGCAGTTGAGACATCGAATTGATACAGATGCATATTCTCATCTGCAGCAACGCTAAGAACCGTCCTGATAGTAGTCCCTCTAGCAAGAAAACTGAAGGTTTCTTGATAATCCTGGCCCTTCTTTTGCGCAAAGCCCTTCACAACCAATCTGGCCTTATAGCGATCCAATGATCCATCAGCATTATACTTCTTAGTATATACCCATTTTGAAGTGATATCTTCCCTAGTTGGAGGTAAGTTGCACATTGTCCAGGTATGATTATACTCAAGAGATGTCATTTCGAGTTCCACAGCTTCTGACCAGTGTTCTGCTTCTTCACTCTTCCCAGCATCATTATTTGTTTGAGGAATGACATCAGTCTCAGCAATGTTGACATAATCTTTTAAATGTTTGCGTTCATTCAGTTTGGATTAATTCCTAAGATTTTTGCTTATTTACCAAGACACGATATCATCTTGTTCCATTTCTAAGTCATAAACATCTGAAAATCCCAAAAAATATTCCTTGTCAGACTATTAAACATCAATTTTATGATTATTTAGTTTTTCTCAATATTGATTAGTAACCGGTTCATTATCTTGATTAACCCGTTTAGGTGTAGAAGTTAATTCTTGAAATATTACATCACGGTATCTTATAAGCTTATTATGGGAGAGAACTCTATATCCATTGAGATAATGGAGATTAAGGATGGAGATCATCATATAGGATTCCTTCCTGTGCCTTTTTATCAATTTTTTCTTTTTATTCTTGGGAACATGCACCCAAAATTTAGATCAAATTATTTGTAGGTGTTTAATATAAGATATTTGTCTAGTCCATAGTTTAAAAGGTCATTTTCCTTTGATAGAGGACACACCAGTTCGATTTAGGATGTAAGCAGCTGAATTTATCATTTCAGCCCATAATTCTTTAGGCAAAGATTCTTTTCCAGAATGAATAAGGCCTAGTAGCTAGTAGCTAGATCTAGTAGCTACACCATGACTAACACTTTAATAACTCACATACACAGATAACCATACATGAGGTTACGTTGCCTTCTAGATGTTTTATAATACAAAAGTTTTATATTAAAATAATGNAAAATCTGCTTTTTTTTTAGTACTTTGGAACTATCAATAGTCATGTCTGTAAAGTTATAATCAGAAGTTTTTTATTTTATTTTATTCATTAATTAAATTCTATTCTAGACAAATTATTTATCCAATGGGCTGAGGAAAAGTTGTTGAGATAGTAATTGGCATATTACTTACTTCAACAAAATATAGCGATTAAAATATTCTAGGGAGTTATTTATTTAAATAAGATTAGTAGAAGAGGGGGCATTCAATATCATGCTGAGGAATATGTTTAGTATTAGGTACCAGTGGAAAGGACTTCTTAAATATTATTTTTGTAATTGATTATTTATGTTTTAGCAATTTAATGTAATTTTAATGATGTGTTTATATAAATTGTAATAATAAATAAACAAATGGATTGTATAACAGATGCTGGGGGTTTGGTAGAATGGTAGCAAATTACATTTAGATTACACAAAAAATATGAAAGTTGCTATGTGATGAGGTAAACATTGATCTGCTTCCCATAATTAAACATTTGCTTATTAATAAATATTTTCTTCCTTTCAAGAATTAAAACAAAAATTTAAACATTACCTTATAATTATTATTATTCATTATACAGAATACTTGGAAATCATGTGAACACTTTGTTACAATAGTTTGTCTTGAAATTCCTTGATTTGTGAGTTTACATTCACATGAACAACTTTTTTCGGGAATTATATTTAAATATGCTCCATATTTACTTTCATTTTTCAAAAGAAGTTTTATACTAATTTCTTGATAACTTTCAGCAAACGTAGGAAGCTTCATGTAAATAGTTTCTCTATTAGATGAAGTTAAGAGATTCTGAAGAATTTGATTTAATCTGAAAAAAAATGTAATACAATTATGTCATCCTTATGCTGGTCAATCTTAACTTATATACCAAGAGCACTTCCTTTTTTTACCTTTGAACTTTTTCTGTCAGGGGAAGTTGCGCTTCTGGTATATATTTTGACTACAGACATCCAGGGGATTATGGAAATACATTGCACTAAGTTAATAATAAAGCATAACTGGAAAGCAATATTATTGTGGGCTACGGGCCAATAATAATTTATGAACAGATATAAATATAAGTTAATTTATTATAACAAATAATTATAGCTAACAATTGAAACTACTGCACTTTCGAACTAATAAATGAATAAATAGAAATAGAAATTACTTACAGCTAATAAAAATATAAACAAATGAATTAAATGTGCTTATTTACAAAGAGGGCTCAAGATAACTTGCTAATTACTGTCACTTATCACCTTATTGTTATCTGCATTGCAGATAATTGTAGAACAGGTTCAGATAAATGAATAAATTATATTAAAAAGCAAGTGTTGATGGTTGAAGAACATTTTGTATAGAAACTAGAAGTTTACTTTATGAGAAAACTGTGAGTTTTAATATTTAGATGCTTTCAGTGCTATGAATATTTAGACACTTAATAAGTGACAATTATGAAAGTTTATTATATTTTTGATGGGAAGACTGACAAAGTGACAATGGAAAAATGAAAATAGTTATGACATTTCATTTTCAATTTCATTATAAATGTGCATTGTTCATGATTATTTCAGTTTTATGACTGAGGGTGCTATTTTACACTCAGCGTCAAAATGTTAGACACACTGCAAATATTGTAATCCCTACTCTCCCACCTTTTCAAATCACCCGTAAAACAGTATTAAAATAATCTAAGACTCACCTGAAGTTGATCAGCAGTCTGCTTGTTAACATAAATAAATACAAAAAATATATACATTTTTTTTAAATTTCAAATTAAAGTTATGGCCCGTCAAAATGTTAGACACACTCCCTGGTAAAAATAAATAAAACTCATTTTAATACTTCGTGGCCTTTCCACCACCATTTATTAGTTCAAAAATTCTGTTTGGTAATGCATCGTACAATTTTTTGATAGTTTCTTGAGGTATTTGTTCCCATGAAGCCAGAATTGCAGATTTCAACTCTTCGATTGTTCCAAACTGTCTTGATTCGGAGTACATGCTTCTTGAAAGAATTACCCAAACATTTTCGATAATGTTTAGGTCTGGGGAGACAGCAGGCCAGTCTAATTTTGTTGCTGGTAAACCATCCTTTAATTATTTTCGCTGAATGTATTGGAGCATTGTCTGGCTGGAAAACTGGTGTGCCCTCAGACATGTCATTAAATGTTAACATTTGCTCCTCTAACAAATTTTTATATTCA
Organism: Oncopeltus fasciatus; assembly: GCA_000696205.2. NCBI lineage: Eukaryota > Metazoa > Arthropoda > Insecta > Hemiptera > Lygaeidae > Oncopeltus > Oncopeltus fasciatus. Next base: position 324,169 of record KZ807749.1, on the reverse strand, counting down.
GTTGAGTTAACTCTTGATGAATGAAATATCAAATTTCCTTTCTTTTTGCCTCCTCCCATTTGACGCCTTGTTAACATTTTTTCTTCCTTTCTGAAGTCATGAAAATAATAGGAAAATCCATCTGGCCCATCCAGATTAAATTTTTTTATCACTAAAAATGACTTTTTTTCCACTCCTCAGTCCATGACATTACATTTCGAGCAAAGGCCATCCGGGCTAATTTGTGACGGGTAGTCAAAACTGGTTTTCTTTTTAATTTTGTTCAAACTATTGTTTTTTGACATTTTAAATAATCTTTGAACATTTCTTAGTTTTGTTTGAACTCCAGCTTCCTTAGCCATTGCTCTTGTCGTTTTGCAAGAGTTGGATGCAATTCGAAGGATATTCCGTTATTCCCTTAATGTCAAAACAGGAGGCCTCCCAGAAGAACGGTGGGTTCCATAAGTCTCCCCGTGCCAAATAAATTTTGCGATCGATGAAAAACTTCGCTTGATTCGGGCTATTTCCCTACAACTCATACCGTCCTTGTGGAGTGAAGAAATCAAATGGCGCTTTTCTTCGGAGAAACACTTATTTTATTTTAGGTCTATTTGCAAACAAATTTAACACTACACTGAAGTAGAAAAGGTTCTTAATGATTTCAACTGTAGAGGATTAAGAAAATAGTAAACAACAACAAGTGTGTCTATCATTTTGACGCATGTAAAATGTCAATATTTACTGATATTGGATTTAAATAATCCTCCAGGTCTGAGAACCTTGCCCCCATTTCAATATCATAAAGAAAACAAGAATAAAGAAAGTTTTTATAATTTCAATGGGTGTGTCTAACATTTTGACACTGAGTGTATATTCAATTTGTATTTCGTTATATAAGAACTATACTAAACAATAAGCACAACAGTCTTCAATTTAAATGTAAATAAAAAATTTAAATTAAAGCTGACATTTGTTTGCAACTATAAGTTTGTTTCGTCTCAGCTTTCGTACAATGAAGACCTATTCAAAAATTTTAAAAATGTAGTAGGGAATTTTAAATTGATTAAGTATGTTTCTTTTAAAAAGAAATTTTATTTAAAAATGATATTTATAATGTTATGTCGACAAACCGTGTATAATATTGAATCATTATATTTTTTGTTGTAATTTTCAAAAAAATTTATAATCATCTCAAGTGAATTTAGAAAATTTACTACAATACACGCACATTGAGTTTCTCTATTGTTACGCACTTCTGACGAAGTTATTATTTGTTTAAGGTTGCTAAAAATTTGGGCAGCCAGAAAAGATTCACTTAAATTTAGATTTTTAATTGTATTTATTAATTATAAGTATTCATTAATGTTTATTTTAAACAAAAAATACTTTAATGAATACTTATAATAAGATTTATTACTGTAAAACTGGAATAAAAGTAATTTTATTGTGGTTTTAGGTTTCTAGACCTTAAACTTTAAAGTCATTAAAAAAAAAAAATTTTGTTATTAAATATGAAACAGATAGTTACTCATTGATTTTTAGCATTTTCCAGCAGAGATGTTTAGTGAAATTCAATCCCGTATCTTGCAAATATATATCTATGATTTTCAAGAATGGTTTTCCACAATAAGCATCAATTTCAACTAAGTCTTGATGTTCTGTCAATGGCAATTCTTGAGTAAATTGTTCAGTAGTATATAATAGATAACTTATTCTCAATTGATAGGATTCTACTGACTGCATCAATAGCTGTATTTCAACCTGCAGATGAAAAATATAATTAGTATTTATACAGTCGTAAGAAGATTTTCAATGGTTCTATTCCAAGTCCTACTGGCGAGTACTTTAGGGGTAGAGGTGTCATCATACTTTGGCTTAAGTAGTAATTCAAGAATACATGCAAATAGGACTTGTTATATTATTAAGTCACTAGTTCAGATTTCTATTCTACACTATGGATTCAAAATCAATAATAAGACTATTCATAATATTATGCAATAATATGATTTTATAATTCAAAAATACTTTACTGTATTAGTAGTAATAAGTGTAATATTTTCTGTTATAAATTAGTTGTATTACAATTTCTACAATTTTGAAGCTAGAATGGAAATAGATTTTAAACAATTTTTTTATAAATTGCTTCAAAGTCTTTAAAAATATTTTGTATATGATGTTTTCTAATTTATTAGTTATAATTTTATTTAAATGAAATTATTTGCCTTTAGTAGGGATTATTATTCATTTTTCTGAAACTATGTAACAATTGATTTAATAAGAAAAATCGAGCCAAAATATACATACATACATACATACACACACACACACACACACACACACACATATATATAGAGAGAGAGAGAGAGAGAGAGAGAAAATGAAAACTCATGGCTGCGATATAAATAGTAAACAATAAAAGGTGGGATAAAGATTGCAATAAATACAAAAATAAAAAAGAGAAAAAATTTTCGGTGATTTCTCGCCCTTCATGAGTGAGGAGTCTCTCTTCACTCCTCACAGACGAAGGGAGAGAAATCCCTGAAAATTTTTTACTTTGTAATTTTTTCTTTACTGCACTCTTTATTCCATCTGTCTTGTTTACTATATATATTCTCAGATACTAATCATAAAAAGCTTATTATNTATATATATATATATAGTGTCTTAATGTAACTTTCATATATTGTAATTTACTGTGTGTTTGTCTTAAAGTAATTTTTTTTTTCTCAGTTCATATGTCTTAATTATACAAATTCACAATTCATTTTATTTTAAATTCAATCATGATTTTATTTTACATAAGTCTTTGTAATAACATTTGCATCCAACTACCTGCTTGTTAGATTTTGGGTTTAGGACAATGAATTCTGGTTTCAAAATGTATGAAAAAGCTCCCCGATCAATATCCACTCTCTTCATACAATAAAGTTTCACATAAGCATGTCCTTCACTTTTGTTGTATAAAATAAAGGTTGCCGACACATAATTATCCAATAGGCCATCGAAAAACAGGTGATTTGGTTGAGCCTTAAAAAAAACAAAAAATAATTGTCAGTCACAAAATAAGAGATTAATTAAATTTTACCCTAATATTTTATATGTTGTACATTATGAGAATGTTTTTATATGAGTTCTAGAATGTTTATATGAGTTCTAGAATGTTAACATTATTATTGACTACAAAAGTCTCCCAGTTGTACATTCTTGCATTTGGCTGTAACCATTTTGCTTCTGTTTTCTGTATGGAAGAACTACATGTAGCTAATGCCTACTTCCAGCTGATGACTTTTCGAGTCTGACTATTTAATTTAGTAAAAAGTAAATTACAGTAATAGCACAATTTTATTATTGCAATAAGTAGGCGCATTCGTTCATATACTGCTTTAGTTCTTGATCAAATAGAGGGAATAGCATTTAAAAACATAGCAAACACGCTTCAAATTATTCTACAATAGATTATTTTCTTGATATTCAATAATCTATTAAAAGTTTTAAATATGTATTTTGTTTTTTTGACAATAATATATACTATGAAACTTTCTGAAAATTAAATAAAATGAAATATTTACCATTTCATCTTCCGGGTTGGACCGAGTCAAATTGTTGTTATTTGCCGAGCTTTCGCACATCATGTGATGGCTTCTTCAGGGCTGAAAAGAGAATGAGAGTTGTAAAGAGAGATTTTTAAAAATCCAGATGGTATATATTTACCATGTTTTATACANTCATTCTCTTTTCAGCCCTGAAGAAGCCATCACATGATGTGCGAAAGCTCGGCAAATAACAACAATTTGACTCGGTCCAACCCGGAAGATGAAATGGTAAATACATCTGACGACCGACGAAGCCTACGTGAACAACAAAATGAAGAAAAATGATCTAAACATGAAAAAAAATCAGTTATGCAGGAGCTGTGAAAATTAAGCAGATTCATCACTATTAGTTGATAAATATTTATAATTGTACCAAATTGTATAGTGGAGATAGAAGGAAACTATGAAAACAAAAAACTTATTTTTCAACTCATTTGTCAAGAGTATTGTTCCAATACCCGAGGCAGAAAGGTATATCCGATAGGGCGATACGCCTATCGAAGTATAATTATTGTTAGATTCATTTAACCTTGATATAATACATAATTTACAAGACAGCGTTAAAATTGATTTTCGAATAGCAAATCTTATAATTTTACTGGAGTAGACTAGCCGTGAATGAAATAAAGTAACTAAGACATGAGTTACATTTGCTTAGAGTCTCTCTTAAACGAGTCTCCAAGAAAAACATTTCTTATCAGGATAGCCGTTGGATATACACAGAAATTTGAGAAAACTAAGAGAACAGAAATTTAAAACTCAATTGGAGTGTTTTTTTGTAAATACTTTTAAAACTCATTTTTCAGTAAAACAGCCAATCCCCAAGCCTATAGGTCTGGCTGTTTTATGTTTGGCCACTATATACGAAATTTCTTGGAGAAGAAATAAAATTTGGTGGAATTTGGGATTTAGATTCAAACTGTTACGAAAGTGTATCAAATTCAAAATGTGCTTGATCCATTAACTGTTAGGGGATTAAATTAAGGTTTCAATGTTTAAAATAGCTTTTACAGCCACACCTATTTACCTAACAACCTTACTATTTTGATGAACGCATTGAGTTTTATATATTTTTTTTTTTTTTTTTTGTAGTTTTCATCAAATCTCTAGTAAATATATTATTGGATATACTACAAAAATCTGCTTTTTTTTTAGTACTTTGGAACTATCAATAGTCATGTCTGTAAAGTTATAATCAGAAGTTTTTTATTTTATTTTATTCATTAATTAAATTCTATTCTAGACAAATTATTTATCCAATGGGCTGAGGAAAAGTTGTTGAGATAGTAATTGGCGTATTGTACATGAAGCATTAATAATATATTTCTTCAAATAAGCAAAGCTCTCAACTAGGTGCTTTTCAGCTTTCTCTGAGTGTTCTTTCAAAATTTGACATTGAGAAGTCTGTGGTAAACTGGAATTTTTAAATGTATTTTGTAGGAGGGAGCTTAAATGTGAGTACACTTGCAGTGGAGGTCTATGTGAAGTAAATTAATTTAATTGTACATTTGTATATAGAGATCTATAATCCCATATTAGTTTTAAGAGATTTATAAGTTGAGATTATTTTTAGATGATAATTTCGAACTAAAATGATCTGTGGGAAAGTAATTAAAGACTGTTGATACCTAATGGTATTTTCTTTGTTATGTGCGGTTTCCAGGACACTTTCTGTCAAGCCAACATGGTTTTATGATGTGACTAATGAAAAATCCCAACAGATATCAAAGAATCCTACTTTGTAGAAGCTTAGCACATGGTCCATTCAAAATTATTTGGATATACATAAGCCTTAGCAACTGCAATTGTTTAAATAAAGAAACAAATTCAGTATTTAAGCTTATTTTTGCAAAAACATTTCAATGGTAATGGCCTAAATCGGTCAGAAGAGGGTATTTCAATTTCAACATTTTATTGTACTTAATTCAGTCTTATGCGTTAGAATATGTGACATAGAGCATTATAATAATTATTCAAAAATAATTTCTTTCAATCAGAAATTGGCATCATTGGGAGTTTGAATTTACTGGAAATTGGACTGGAGTAAAAAAAATGTTATCCTAAAGTGGCTATAATTCACATTTTAGTGCCACTAACTTGGTTGATAAAATTTAAATTGAAACATTTGAATGTTTTTGTACTCACAATTGTTTCCTAAAGTCAACATATCTTGGTAAGTAGTACTATAATGAATATTTTATGGCATTAATTTTCTTTAAATCGAAACATTGTTGGATTTCCCTAAAAATAAACATTATGAGGTTGAAAAATAGAGTTAATTGAAGAAGCTTGTATGAAATATTGAAACAAATATTTTTTGGCACATATGGGGAAACCAAATAAGCCAAAATTAATGGGCTATTATTAATTATTATTAGAATGAGTTCGATATTTTGGGAAAATATCCCTATGTTTTTTCTTTGAGTGTCTCATTTACTCATGATAAGTGAGAAATTTCTACCTAAATCTGAGAGTTCTCTGTTCATTCGTGTGGGTCCCACCATTCGCCTAATGATGGATTCGAATGAAGTTATTACACATGCATCTGATTTATTAACCTATATATATATATATATAT
>KZ807749.1:299869-310821 GCA_000696205.2 Oncopeltus fasciatus | reverse complement strand
TATATATATGTATATATTTATTATAGGTTTTTAAAAAGCTATTCTTCTATACTTTTTTTTTTTTAAATGCTAATAGTAATGAAGAAATTAAGATTTTAAATTTGGTTCTCAATTTAAATTCTCTTCTCTCTCAATGGATTTCAACCATTAAAAAAAAATGATACACACACACACACATGTATATATAAATATTACATTCCATGGAAATCCACTATAAAGATAGATTTAAATATGAATGAATATACTGATGTTACTCTAAATGTATTTTATGATTTTGCGGGATATAACTTTACTTTTCAACATTAACAAAAAACATTTACTCTGTTGGGATCTAAGAAAGTCAAACTTGTAGGAACTTACGGCTTGTATGGTGGTATGAACTTGTACATCATTGGAAATTTTCCTGTGTTAGTCAATAAAAATGTGCCAGCAGTAGGGCTGTTAGGCACAGTTGCTGGTAAGACTATTCTGTTACTTTCCAAGGAATAAAATTGATCCCACCCAGATCTACAGTTCATTAGACTGTGACCTGAAACACAGCTCAGATAAGAAGACCTCCAGGAAGGAGAGACCTACCATTTTTTAGACGATTTCGCCAGTTATGATGTATAATCCAAAGGCTGGTTACATCTTTACTTGAAGAGTTCCTTGACCTTGGAATATCCTTGACACCTTTGAGTGATGGATTCAACAGCGTCATTGGAAGGCTAACTTGAAACTAACTTTTACTTTCTTCACCACTAATTCTTGTGAATATGAGCTCTTCATACTGGCCAAGCATCTAGCTTGAGCCGTGTTCCAAAGGTAAAGCATCCTTCAGATCATATGAAGTTCAACCAGCTATTTCGCCTTATTTATTGTATTTATTACATTTTGTAAAATATACTACATTTAGTAAATTTGCTAGGTATGCTTTGTTTTAGTCGTCAGAGTGGATTGAAAGGATTGACATTGAATCAATGATATTCTACCTGATAATTTTTCAAAATTCATTTAACCCACTTTTTTTTTTGCATGCAAGCACAACCACGCACAAAAGCGCATGCACAAGCACATTAATACACCCACACATACAGGAGCGTGCCCCCCCCCCCCCCACCAGTCCATATACACATATACACAAACCCTGACTAATTTCCAAAAAAAAAAAAAAACATTTTTGGGACCCAGAGGAATTCAAAGCATATAGAGATATACATTTATTTTGATGCAATGAAGTCCTGAAATAAATTAACATGTAATTATAGTAAGTAGTTAGAGATACTTAGCTATATAGTGAAGATTATATTGATAATAATAATATGAGTGAACTCGAGAATTTTACTCTTGAATATATTACTTCATGGTAGTGTGATTGTTGTTTCAGTAAAAAAAAATTATTTTAAGGTATTTATCTATGCACTCAAAGTTTCTTAGATGACATTAACTGCTAATTCAGAATCCATCATTATATTTAGTCGATTTCGTGTACAGAGTAACTATAAATTTGTCCAACCAACATATCCTATTCTCAGTTTATTTATAACTTACCCATTAAGTTAATGGAAAGAGGAAATGGTATGACATAGTCATAGTTAGTCCCCCAGTTTAATGCAGCTGATATTTTTGTGTTGTACATTAAATTCGAGATGGATGGTTGAAATGTAGCTGTAAACATCATGTGAGATGATCTCTTAATGACACAGCTCTTTGGTTCAATCTTAAAAGTCTTCATACTTTCTAAAACAAATGGTAGATTACATTAATATATATATATTTTTAAATTCATCCTGCTGGAGGTCTAAGACATTTCTGTTGACCTATTTATTAACACCTCATTATAGGAGTTTGTGGGCATCATACCATTCTGGCTGACCTGATTTTTCCCATTCAATGGAGAATGGGTACCAAAGGTCATTACAAACAGAAGCACAGAAAGAAAGAAACCGACTGTAAGTTTTAAACTCATAAGATTTACCTCACTGGGATATCGTGTAGCAATTCATAACTATGCAATGCATTTTATTACATATATTTCAATATGTATTTTTTTTATTTAATACTTTTTTTTTTAAACTTATTTTACTTTTTTTGCATTCTGTAATTATAATGCAGAGGGTTTATTTGCTTAAATAAAAGGGAGTGTTTACAATGGTTATGAGGACTCTGCTCTGGATAATTTGATTGTTAAGAGGCTGAGCAGTGCCCCACTATTTTTTCATAATTTTGATTTAAGTATATTTTTAACGCTCACATAGTGCTGAGATCACTACTTCAAGATACCCTTTAGTTTGTATTATATTAATATTGAATTTAAGCTTAGAAGGAGTGACAGCATTAGGTGTAATGATAAGGGAAGAGTGCATTAAAGGTATTTGCCAATCGTTTCTGACTCGTAGAATTCGTTATTAAGTTTGGAGTGAATTATCAGAGTATTTTGTGGATGGTGGAGAATTATTTCGGATTTTTTTTCTGACAATACCCAAAAAGAATCACCTTAGTAATGGCAATTCTTTACTTGCTTAGTTTGCGCAACTTCAAGGGATATGATACTTGAGGATCTTTTGTATGGCGGTTCAGAGGGAATTTTCGAATGGTTAAAGGGGAAAAGAGAAGAATTAAAGATATTATTTCTGTGAAAAAATAATTATTTTGTACGTTAATTGGATAATTTGTTAAAGCATAATCAATGAGAGGGATGTAGGGATTTCTACCACAAAATTCGGCTTCAAAATTTTTCAGAAAAGAGATTATGGATTTGTCATGAGAGTATATTGATAGCTAAGGAATTTGGGTGAGAAGGCAAGATGACGTTTTTGAAACTAACTATAGAACTTTGTCAGAGAAAAGGTCAGTTAACAAAGAAATTGAGGAACGGATAAGACCTTTGTGTTTAAGAATGAAAAGCTATTAAGTCAGGATTGCCTGTACATCAATTATGTATGTGATAGGAAATTGGGGGGAAAGAGTAATAAGATCATGAAAACAAAGTAAAATGGGTGACCAAGGAAGTAGGTACTTTTAGAGCTCTATTGCAGGTGTCTCGCACAGGAAGGAGAGGCTCAGGATTTCAAAGAACTACTCAGGAAAGAAAGTATTTTGCTGTTATGGTCTTTGTAATACCTAGTGTCGGAAGGTACAGCATGGCCACTCTTGCCTCTGAGGGGATTTAAATATTCGGAGGGCCTGTTGTTCCGAGAACATGGGGCCTCTCCTACAGGGCTAATCACTTTCAGGAGAGACACTTATCCATTTAAAGTACAAGTTGCCTCGGATTTGATCAGAAACAACGGTTATGAGCCGGACCTCGTAGGGGCATCAGAGTAGGGACATGGAATATAAAGACTCTGACTGAGAAATAAGTAGAAATAGTGGAAGAGATGGAGGCCTACAGGGTGGATCTTCTGGGAACCAGTGAAGTACGAAAGAATGGCCAAGGACAAGTAAGAATGGACAAAGGGTACGTAGTTATTTGCTCTGGAATACCAGCTGGGCTGAGAGCCAAGGAAAGAGTAGGGGTGATAATGACTGAGAAGCTGTTTACACGCGTGGAAAGCTGGAAGCCCATCCCTTTGAGAATCATAGTGGTTCATATGGAACTGGCTATAAGAAGGGTGACTCTAATACAATTTGATGCCATCGCAATGGACTGTCATGGGACTGTATGCAGGTGAGCATACCAAGAACAGAAATTGCCAGAAGCTGATTGATTTCTATATAGCTCATGACCTTCTTAATGGCAACATAGTGTTCCCACATAAAATTACTTTCTCAGCTGAGGATACAGCTGCGAACAGCATAATTGACTATGTTATCTATAGCAGAAACATTAGACATTTCGATTCATTAGAGACGTAAAGGTCATAAGAGGGGCAGAAATAGGATCAAATCGTTATTTTCTGATCGGCGACAACTAACAACCAAATCAAAGATTTATTGTGAAATATCTTAACTCCTATATGAACCAATTCAGACATTTCAAGAATTACAGTTCCTCTTGTGGCAGCAGACGTTTTATATTATTTATTTTCTAATAAAACACTAATAGAGTTTCTACTAAACACACTATTTAGCGTTAAAGTCTGAAAAATAAAAATAAACATAAAAATCCTGGTTTTTTGCTTTTTACAAAATACTAAAATGCCATTTAGATATTATTGTATTATAGGTTAAATATTTTACAAATCTGGGATACAATCAAAGATGGAGAGCGCTAATTGTTCTCAATTTTTATCCATCTACCATTATATTCATTATTTGGGTATTATGTGGTGTTGTATGCATTTTTGCATGTATCAAAATGCATTTGAAAGATTAGCAGTAGTTTACAAGACATTCAATCATGCAGGAAATGGGTAATCTAAGCAGATTATCATTGTTTCATTAAATATCTCTTTGAATTAGAGTAAATGACAAAACTTAATTTTACATGCTTCAGAGAACAATGGTGTAAAAAGTAGTGCACTGAAGTTTACTATAGACAGGCTAGGAAGATAAGAGTAGAGGAAGCGGTCCCCCATCATAGTTATATTCGTGAATTTCTTTCTTAATATAAGTCTAAGTTTGACTACAGCCATTGTAGAGAGAGGACGTAGTTTGTTAGCTCTCTGCAATTATTTCTTAAGAGTTGATTAAAATTGTTCAGTTGTTACCAAACTGGTCACAGTTGAAGATGCAGCCAGTCAGAAGACATGACGAAGTTTTGAGGAATTTCACCGAGGAACAAACCCATAGAAAGTGAGTGAAATACTCAATTATTTTTAGTAGCGAGGAGCTTACAGACAAGACGTGCTTGGTCAAGTGCGTCCCCTCCAGCTCCCAGCCAGCCGGCTAACACTATCGGTTAAGCAGATAAAGTAATCTATGCTCGGTCCCTGCTTAGCGACAAAGAGCAGTAAATATTTATATTTACTGTTTTTTTTTTTAATTACGTAATGGGAGATGCTTACCATCATAAAAAAAAAATAGCTATGAAATGGAAGCGCCCACATTCAGCGGGAGGCTCACAAATGTCGCCCCCTAAAAATAAAATAAAACAAGGCAAAAATAAAGCCACGAAAACACCTTCATCTTCCAGCCTAAATGATAATACCTCCACCACAAGTAGAACTGCATAGTCGGTTAATAACACACATCAACCAACAGGCTTAACCTTCGATACCGGGTCGCTCGACCCCGCACAGATCACTTCACAGCTCACAGAGACTTCACCATTTTTCACAGCGAACCCATTTAATGTGCTCTCTAATGAAGAGACCATGGACCCCTCTGAAACCTCACAGCGAGTATCAAAGCCCCCTCCAATATTCGTTAAAAACATCAAATTTTGGCCTGATGTGCAGACAGCTTGATGAGAAAGTAGGCCGTGGAAAATACATATGCTTGAGCCGAAAGACAGACACAAAAATCAATCCTGACTCATAGAGAGATAGTACGCTACTTGAAATCAGTAAACGCCCAGTTCCAAACGTACCAGCTAAGAGAAGAGAGAACTCTACGTGTTGTTATTAGGAACCTCTACCACACTACACTGATCGATGACATCAAAGAAGAGTTCACTGATTTAGGGTTCGTGGTGAAAAACATTCTCAATGTTTTAAGCCCTGGAAGAGGAACAGATAAGTCACCCCTAACACTGTTTTTTATAGATCTTGAAAAAACGCCCAATGTTCAAGAAATATATTCAATTTCAGCACTGTGCTGAACAATTTTAAAAGTTAAAAGGCCCTACGTAAAAAGAATTGTTGCCATAATTGCCAACAATTTTGGACTATCAAAGCCGCCTGCAATTATAACCCGCGGTGCGTAAAATGTGGCGGTCCGCATCACACCAGCAACTGCCAAATAAGATGAGAGGAACCTACTACTAGCGCCCACTGCTCCAAAAACCATCCTGCCAGCTACAGGGGTTGCGATGTATACAAGCAGATCGAACAAAAAGTATACAACCAACAAGTATCATCGCAGCAACCTGCAACCCAAAACTTGCGCTCACCATTAAGAATTTAACAGCCAGGTGTCTCTTTTAGATCTGTCATCCAAGAACAGAAGCCAACAGAGATACCCACCCAGGCGGACCCAGAACCCAGGCTTACATCAGTGTTTCTTACTGGATGCCAGCCTCAACAGCAACAGCAACCTCAGCCACAGACCTCGTCTCAGCCTCAACTACGTACATCACGGCCAACCATCTCACACATCCCTCCTCCCTCCGCCAATTTAGAACACCAATATATGAGCAATATTTTACGTCAACCGAGTCCCCCACCGAGGAGGGAGTGACCCACTATTCCCAACATCCCGACTCCGTCCTTATTAAATGATATGTACACCTAATTTCACTCCTTCTTCTCACAACTTAATTCCATCATTACACCACTCATATCCCTACTGACCAACCTGGTCACCAAAATGGCCCTTCCAACTCCCACACCACGATTCTCCAATCCTAGAATTCCTTTACTATCCTTCTATGGAACGCTAACGGTATTCGGACGCACACTGACGAACTAGTACTCGATAACAAAAACATAGACGTAGTATTACTGGCAGAAACACGACTAACTAAACGAAATAATCTAAAAATTGCTGGCTACCACACTTATTAGTTCTGCTCTGACCACAGCCCAGTTCTAACGTTATCCCTGATCCCTATTCCAAAACAATTACCTCACTCCCTCATTAATGGCCCAGTCTACTGTGCCTAGTTTAGAACTCTCATGGAAGAGTCACTTGACCTCGGAATTTCTCTGAGAACCTCAGATGGTCTGGATGACGCTGTACATTCCTTTACCACAAAACGTTGAGCAATGCCTGTATATTGCTAATCTCAAACCAAAATTTACCAAATACTCTTCTGAGTCCCGAAAAGCACTCCCAGATTCGCTTAAAAAGCTCAAAAGCGAAACGCCGCTCAAGAGCTTTGTTCCAAAAATATAGACACCCCTCAGACCGCAAAGACTTTAATCATCATTCCAGACTCGTAAAACAAAAATTAGGCCTTTAATGCCTATCTTTCTACCCTCTCAGCACTCCTTTGGATTGCTATTCGCAGAATCTTTAAGAGCTATGAAGTTTCCACTCCCTTGCGTCGAGGAGATGGTTCATGGGCCACTTCTGACAAAGACATGGGCGACATGTTTGCCCAGCACCTCAAGCAAACATTTACTCCTCACTCAGATTCCTTAGACCTGTCCAATGCAGCGGAGACTGAGAGTTCCTCAGCTATTACCTCTGTTCGTGCCACTAAAGGGAGTAACACCTTCCAAGGTCAAGTATATAATCTCTCATCTGTCTAAGCGCAAATCACCTGCAAAATTCTCCGTAATCTTCCCAAGAAGGCAATTGTATTCTCGACCTAGAATTGTAATTTATAATTGCATATTCAGAACTACCCACTTCCCTCTCCTCTTGAAATATTCCGATATAAGACTATTTCCCAAACCTGGAAAATTACTACATAACCCCTCACATCCTATCGTCCTATAATTTCTCTCCTCATGTGATTGACATTGAACGTCATTTTAATTCATTGTGGTCAAATTACAAAATGTTTTTATGTAACAGAATGTAATAAATAAATAAAAGTTTAATAACTAAAAATATAAGTCTACTTATATAATATAAGTAAAAATGTTAAAGGACATGAACTTAAGAAAATTAAATTTTTCATCTATTATATTCTATAAAAAACTTTCTTCATAACTCAAATAACAATAAAGACATTAAGATTATATTTTAGTCTTCCTCTTAACTACCACCCATTGTCTAAGGGCAAAACAACGATCTAACACACCCCCTACCACTTCACCACGGTACGCCGGGTGGATTAGGTATATTTAATACATCTATTTTAAAGATAATGAGGGTAAGGAAAAAAAAAAAAAAAAAAAAAAAAAAAAAAACTACCACCCTCCTCACATTTCTCCCAAATATTTAAATTTTTTTTCAATAACAATAAAACATATGCCCAACATGTATGATAAACAATAATTATTGGTCAGTCATCATTCCTCAGCCAGTCATACTTTAACATTCTATAAACTAGAAAGAATAAAATTAAATTAAATTAAAATAAGTTTTCATTTTACCTAAATTCCATGTCAACAAGGTGTCAACTAATGCGTTGTTGAAAACAATGAATGTTTCAATGGGAGATGGTTGGTTTTTATTCATGTCCCTGAAGCCAAAATCAATAAATCTTCTATTAATAGCAAAAATTGGCTTATTTCTAGAGTTGAATCTGGGAATATCTTGAATGTATTCCACAAAGGCATTGAAATACTTTGGGATTGGTTCATTTGTGTATATATAGTCATGAAATATTTTGCTTGCACTTGTCTTCATAAAGTTAGTATGGACTTTAATAATTATTGGTTCCTGAAATATTCTGAATAATAGGTTAACAGAAAAATTAATAACAATGAAGTAAATAGGTATTTTCCTTTTTAATTTTTCGACAACAAAAACTACCTATTTTCATTGAGACAAGTTGGACATAGTTTTTAAAAGAAAATCCTACTTATTACCAGAAATCTTACTATGTTGTGGAGATATACATGTCCTTACCAGGAGGATGGAATTAATAGCTGTTCCTTCAATAAGGCTTCAACTGAATAATTATCTTTAATTTTGAAATTATATTTGCGTAAAAAGTAAGTATTTAAAATTAGTTGTTTTAATTAGAATATCAGTTACTTTTTATTGTTGTTTTACGTAGAATGTCAGTTACTTTTTAATTAATTAGTCTAGAATTATACTTGATATTTGAAATTCTCACAATAACAGTTTGTTATGGTACCATTTAAAACAAATAAGAGAAACAAAGAGGTATTAAAGAATAAATAAGTAAAGTTATTAGCAAACATATAAATAAGTTATAAGAATTAGTTATTCAGCTATGGATAATTTAAAAATTATAATTATTTTAAGAAATTTACTTCTCTTTAATCAGGTGTTGATAAAATTAAGTGGTGGTCACGTCAGATTTTATATCTGGTCTTTCAATTTACCTAAAGTTCTTTAATTATATGTTTTATAATAAACTCAATAAATTTCAATTGATTGATACAAGACTGTTTTGCAATACCAAATTATCCTCAAGAAAAAAGAAACAAAACTGAGTGATGGAGTGAAAAATTATTGCTAGAAAGTTGAAAAATGATTCCTTTTATGGGACAAGATTTGACACGAAATTCATCAATATAATGTTTAATAGCAACATTGTATTAGTCCACTCTAATGTGGTTCTTCATACATTGGCTAAAAATAGCTTAGAAAAAATTATCTCAATTTTTGTTATTCAATTCACTTAACTCTTAATTTAATCCACTATTAATTTCTATGTTCGAAAGTGCTCGCCAACAGAAGATGGTTTGCAGAAACCAATGAAGACGGATAATAGAGAGTATGATAGCACTATTAATTTATTTATCTTCTGTATATTTAAGATATTAATAATATA
Organism: Oncopeltus fasciatus; assembly: GCA_000696205.2. Lineage (NCBI taxonomy): Eukaryota > Metazoa > Arthropoda > Insecta > Hemiptera > Lygaeidae > Oncopeltus > Oncopeltus fasciatus. The sequence goes on along the minus strand of KZ807749.1, from coordinate 301,379 downwards.
TTGTATATTTATCTTTTACATTTGTTTTTAAAAATTAAATTATTTACCTGATATTGAATAAGGCAAAATAGTTTGCTGAATGTAAATCCTGGATTCCTCGGTGCGTAAGTTATTAGAACTTTTACAGTTTCGTTTTGTTTGATTTCTCCTTTTACTGGTTTTAGTTTTATTCCTGAATTTTCACTGTCATCAAAAAATTGAAAACAAGTTTCAACCATAGAGTTATTCATCAAATTGATAGATTTGGTTATTGGATTTAAATTGCTGCAGTGGAAGCAAACTAATTTTGTTTGACATTGGACATTCACAGCTAAAAATATTATTATAAAAATTAATATATAATAAATAACCAGTGAATTTACTGAAGACCAGTAAATTTATAGTTTAGAGAGGAAGCCAGAGAACAAATTTAAAAAAAAATATTTAAGAAATGATAATTATACTTACAGGTCTTTCGCTTTTGAAGGATTTAGAAATAAAACTATGAAAAAGAATAAAGGAATGTTCCAATCAGGAACATTATGAACAATACCGGAAAATTCTTATTAAAGGAAAATGACATTTTGAAAAGATAGTGACAGCACTACTCGCTGATTTTCCTCAATCCCCAGCACCCATAAAACTATAGAGAAAACAGGAAGGGAGACGGAATACAATGGCACTATACGATAAAAAAAAAACATTCCTAAAGATTAGAAAAATATCATTGATTGCCTATAGCGAGCCGAAATATGGAAAGTACTAAAAGCAAAGAAGGTCTACGAAAAACTTATAGTAGCCCAAAATTTTCAACAAGCCGTGGTGGAATGGGAAGCAGTTGGAAAGAAAAGGCATGAATATATAAGCCAGTAAAAGAAAAACCATGCAATGAGGGGGTAAACCAGAAGATATGAAGACCACCTGCAGAGGAGGAACCCTAGAATAGGTGGAAGACTCCACATTCTTAGGGTCAGTTATTAGCAGAGATGGAAGAAATCCACCAAGAAATACCAAACAGGATTGGTAAAGCAAATAATGTAAATTACTAAATCTGCAACACTGCTGTAGAAAAATAAAGTCAGGAAAATGTACAAATTCACATTTTTAAGGTAATTTCCAAATTTTGTGTATGGAAGTGAGAGCTAGGTCCTTCAAGATAGGATGAGCAGACACACTGCCTTAGAAATTATATATTTCAGAAGAGTAGCCGGCCGAACTCGGAGGAATCTCATAAGAAATAATATTATAAGAGAAGAGCTGGGTGTGAAACCACAATCTGAGAAATGTTTGAATGAGTGAAGATCGCAGACCAAGAAAGTTCTTTGAGACGAGGATAGGGGCTCCTCCACGCTGAGAGGGAATAAGGAGTTGGAAAATAAGATGTTCTAGAAAGAATTTATAACTTTAGTCGGGTGATTTAAACTCGAAGAGTAAAAATTTTCATTACTGTTTTACACACTATAAAATATATAAAAATGTTTCTTCCAATTTTTGATGTAATAATAAATCTTTGGTTCAATCTTAAAAGTCT
>KZ807749.1:274389-299833 GCA_000696205.2 Oncopeltus fasciatus | reverse complement strand
TATATATATATATATTAGACAAGTATAAAGTCAGACAACGAATAAAAAAAATATTACAAGAAAATAATTTAGAATTATCGTTTTCAAACAAACGATAAGAACTTCTCTGATACATCCTGTTTCAGAAAGTTCTATATGCAATTGTAAGATAAGTATTTGAACATACATACCAAGTGTTTTTCCATATAAACAAAGAATTTTTGTTTCCAAAGTGGCATTCATCACATGAAAATAATCGTAATAACTGTAGCCTGCTAATAGTGGTTTGAATGTTATATTAAGGGTATTGTATTTGGTTTTATCTTCATTAACAGTAAATGCACGTTCTGCTGCATTATGGCTGTCCATTGGTTCTATTTTTGAAATCTACAAAAATATTAATTTTTCAGAAATTACATTTTATATCCATTTAGAAGATAAATGTGGTAGTCGAGTGTCCAATGTTAAGAAAATGCCAGTTAAAAACTAAATGATTGAATGACATAAAATTTTTTTCCTATATTTGATGTATCATGAAGATCTTAATTTTTAGGTCTCTACCAAATAATAATAATAAAATATAAACATAATTTACATATAATTAGATATAAACCTTTCAAATTCACAAATAATAAAATAAATTTCCTTCGAATTTTTATTTCAAAATAATACATGATAAACAACTGGCAGAAAGAATTCAAACAACTACTTTTAAATATATCTATAAATATCAATTTTGTTGTGGTATATTATCCCACATAAATTTTAAACAATTAATGCGAGGGAATCAAATAAAAAGCCTCGACAGGGACAGATAGATTTTTTATTCTATTCCCTCGCACTAATTCCTCATATATATATCTCTTAAATGAACTCTATGGTCATCGTTATGCATGGAGCTCTTTGTGAAAAGTTAAACCAACAGAAGTATCGAGAGCTGTCAAAGTCCGACTCATATAAACTGTATAAATAGAATTGAACAGATAGAAAGAATTCAATATTTAAATATTAATATCAATTGATAAGGGACACCAGTATAGTTGATGATAGCCAATGAAATCCATTAGGTTCGAAAAAATAAAGCTGATGTGAGTAATACTGAGAAATAAAAACTAGAAAGACATTTAAAAAATAAAAGCTGGGCATGTTTTTATTGGGTAATAAAGACTGAAGTGGCTTGTAACGAGAAATTAAAATTGAATTTTAATTAACTTACAGGGAAAAATGTATGTATGATAAAGTTTATTAGAGTATAGAGTGGATATATGTGTATATATATACAAATAACACATTCACTGCAACTACCTATCATAAATGCGAGGGTTCATCTGTTGTCCAAATGAAGAAAAATGCATAACATAGACATGGGAATGGAAAATAATAAAAAAAATAAGGCGGAGGGACATGAAGGTGAGGTTCAAAGAGATGGCTGCAAGTCAAAAGAACAATAAGGTGCATTGCAGATAAATGGTTAGGGATGAAAGCCTAAGAGTACCGGAACAGGTAGTATAATGTATGACAGGGCCTAACAGATTTTCAAAATGTTAATAATTTTTTATAAAGTTTCAATTGATTTTGTGTGAAATTATTCACTGGAAGGTAGGGTTTTAGGTCTGATTGATACATAATCTGTGACTGGAATAAGGAATGTCATAATTAGCATTGATTCTATTACGAAGGGGAACGGGTTCTTTGAGGGGAGAGTAAGATATTAAAGTTTTTTATTGGTGGAAAAAGCAAGTTTAAGGTTCAGAAAAATTTTAATGAGAGATTTTCTAATTTTTTTTTTAGAAAGGTTTGATGAAATGGAAGGCGAGAAAATTTGAGCCATTATTTCAAGAGGGAAGTTAAGGTAGTAGAATAGTAGAAATTATTAGTAGAATCGTCAACGAATAATAATTAAAAAAAATTTGGTGAAAAAAAATACATTTTTTAAATCATTTTGAAGGAACCCTAACTACCTCTTCAATCAATCTCCATGGTTAATAATTTTTGGGATAGGGTTTGATGCCAATGTTCTTGGTAGTCGGCAAAAATGGATAAAAGTATAATCTAATTAAAAGAAGGAAATATAAGGAATGGCATAGAGATGGGAATGTGAGCCTATAACTGTTGCCATGGCCTTAGATAGGAGATGGAAAACAAAGGAAGTGGAGTTAGTGTGATCGACAGTGTCGAATGGTATGTTGAAATTCAGGATTAGAAAGGAATAGTTTTAGTTGTCGATGGATGTAAGTCGTGAGCCTTTAAAATTTTAAAAAGGGACGATGGAGTTAACTAACTAGAACGGAAATCTATTCATTAATGGCGGCTGTAATCGTATTTTGCTGAACGATATCACTCCCACAGAAGGTAATTTCGAAGAGCCTCGACTACTACAGAAATCATACTCGTCACTTAGCTTACTGTTCCATACTTAGACATGTTACAAACTTACTGGATCATACTTAGCTTTACTGACAATTCCACTTTGTATGGAACACTAATAAACTAGTTTCAAATGAAATGATTTTGTTAACTTACTTTGTCTATGGAGTGCCAAACAAATATTTTATAGTACTCTTTTCCTGGACTACAATCCAGAAAATCTATATAAACTTTATTACATTTTTGAACTTCTTCTGAATGGCTTGCCATGAGTTAATGGGTTATTTAATGAATCTGTTTCTTTATTTTTGTCTTGACACTGTTAAGGACTTAAAAAAAAAATTAAAGTCATTCTCATAAGACAATTTTAAATAATTAGATATTTCAGATCAGGTTATGTTTTTGTACAATACCATATGAAGTTTAATAGATATAGCTAAAAAAAATTATAATCCTGTGATGGAGAATTATCAGGACAGGCTGTCCGCTTGACTGTCATGCAATTTGTGACGTCAAAATGACGTCACACGGAAGATTGCCTAGCCCTCCCTTTTATCATTAGCGATGATTTTTATACACACTAAAAGCTCGCTAATTTAATCAAAACCTAACTTCTTCCAGGTTATACAAAATATAGTTATTAAGAAATAAAATGCTTTTTAATATTAGATATAAGTATTGAAGTAAATTTAAATGTCACGAATCCAAAACAATGTTAATAATGCAACAACATGACTTATTTACAATTATAAGATAGTCTTGTTTTTTTTTTAAATACAAATCTGTAGAAATATACTGATCTATGCAAAAAGTGATTTACGCATTTCACTGGTCGGTCTAATCTCCTGCCAATTTTTTATTTTGGAGGGAGGTGGCTCCTCGAAACAAACATCCGTATTATAATTGTAAAATAAAATGAATTTTTTATAAAGTTGTAGACGCCACAGTGGGAGTTGACATCACGCAGCGAACCTAGCGGTTTAGAACCGATATTGCTGCGTGACGTCACTTCCACAGGAAGGTAATAAAGGCCAGCCGGTTCTGTTTCCCTCCGTGATGTTTAGGTAATTAATTCTATATTCACATTTCATTTAAAAATCCATTGTGTGGAGATTCGAGGAAAATAAATAAAAAGTATGAAAGTCAATTATTTTGTCAAAAGAGGACGAGGGCCAGGTCGACAGGTGAGGGTTTGGCTGTTAGAGCAATTTTAAGCCTTAATTTAGCACCCTAAGTGTTAATGGATCATATAAAATCAGGCTTCTCGTCAGAACGGGTAGAGCCTAGTTCCTTTTACATTTCTGAAGATTAGACCGATTTCATATGAGCATGTTCCATTATTACTACGGAATTAAATTAAAGATAAAATTGCTCTATTTCGGATAAATGTAAAATTACTCATGTGACACATTATTATCATTTAAGTACCCCGCGGGAAAGCCTGTTGTAGATATAGTGGTGGAAGTGCATGCCCGATATGTAATATTAATGAGGTGTAATTATAATGTGGGATAATATACCACAACTAAATTATTATTTATAAATGAAAATAAGAAGTAAATAACGAAGAGCCGATAGATAGCTAGACAATGTCAGCTTCTTCAAGCATAAGACGACGTATTCGTCTTTCTCGTAGGTTAGTCTCTCACTAGTGTGTTTAGAGTTTAATGAGTCTTTTAGCTAGTCTCGATGGTGTAATGGAATCATACCTGGAGGAGATCCAGGTTCGAGCCCTGGCTGGGACAGATAGATTTTTTATTCTGTTCCCTCGCATTAATTGTTAAAAATTTACAGTAGATACTAAGGACTTTGATATTTGATTTGTATTGATAAATTGTTTGATATTTTTTTTAACTCTTATTAAACACTGTATAATATTATGTGTTGTTTGAGTATTAATGTTTTCAGATTGTCCATCTTAAAATTTTTTCCTAATTTCCAAACCCTACCTGTCAGTCATTAACATTTGATCCAGGTGGCAAAATGCTCCCTCTGGTCTTCATGCTAGGTAGGTTTGGTCTACACATTTATTATTGTTTTTCCACAGCATTTGATATTACATAACTTTTAATTAAGGCAATTTTATGTAATAATAATGTTAATCATTTAATTTTTATGTTTTTCTTATGACATTAAATTTCAATGCCCTGAAGATGGATTACAATGTAAGCCGAAATGTCAGCAAATAAAAAAAATATACATTTTTAAAATTGTATTTTTTTTTTTATATCAACATTGACCGAACCCCAACAAAAATTCTCTACACATATTATCTATAGTTTGTATTTCCTATTNTGAAATAAAAAAAAAAAAAAAAATTAATAATTAATAGTTCATAAAAGAAAGGTTTATCAGATAGAGTTATTTTTTATGTTGACAACAGGGACTTATGTTCTTTAATAAAGTGTGATAAATGAAAAAAAATAGGAAACCTTCTCACATTGAACTTGACAACCTAATATTGAAATTCTTTTGATATTTCAAATTTGAGCTACTCTTAAACTAGGGATCAGTGAACGGAATAATTAAGTTAACTTTATAGTTTTTCATGTTATCAGTGGTTCTCCACCATCAACATCAAATTATTGGCCATTAATAATAGTTGGGAATATTTATAATTTTTTAGAATTTTATTTAATAGAAAGAAGGTTTTCTTCCTCTTGGAAGAGTACCTTTAGAAGGAATTTCCATGATGCTTGTTCTCATGGATTTTTAATTCTTAACAAAAGTCAGTTTATTATTGGATGTAGTGGTGGTATTTACGTAAATGTCAACTGAGCCCATAACCGATTTTGAGCAGTGATTAAAATTAAATAATAGACTTAGTAATGGCCTAACAAAGTTTATTTCTTATAAATTAAAAGATGAAATTTGGGAATGAATGTTAAAACATGAAGATTTAATTGGTTTGGCAATTATATAATATGTGGCAATAAGTTTCATTTATTCTAAAAATGATCTTACTGTTTTGACAGTTAACACTGCAAGATATAAAACAACTTTTAAGTTAATTTAAAATACTAATGAATTTACAAAAATAATTTTAAAACTTTTAAAAGAAGTACAGTCTGTAAATATTTAATTTAACAAATTAGGACTACAGAACTGTATGGAATCTGACATGGAATGTTAAATTCAAAATTATATTTCATATTTATTTTTTACATTAACTGGCATGGCAATTAGCTGAGGCATATTCACTCAATGAGGTCTCAAACAAAACACTTTTTTTTTTTAAATGAATTGAATATAAATAACCATTGTTTCTTTTAATGATAACAATGGTACTCATTAATTAGATAAATATTCCATTTTTCCAAACCAATGTTAGACACTATAAACAGCCCCTGGGATAATTCATGTAATAATATTATAAATATCAAATTTCTTGAGCTTTGGGAATCGTTTAAGCTGCTATTACAGATGGATTAACTTCACCTAAGTATAATTTTAATATAAGAAGATAAGTTTAAAAAAAAAAAATAAATTAGTAAACCAGACAAATCAAATTTTCAATTTTAATGATTGGTTTACATAAACCTGTTGAAGCTTGACCTTTTTAGAAGTACATTGTTGATGTGATTCTTGTAATTTCTTATACTTAGGATAAATTTCTGAAATTTTGCAATTTAAATCTTCATTTTCTCGTAGTAAGCGATTTTTCTCTTGTTCAAGTTGAGTTATTTCACAGGCTAAGTCATTAGCAGTTTCTTGATTTCCATCATAAAGATCCAGTGTAAGTGACTGTATTGTATTTTCTTGATCACATACTTTCTTATGAAGTTCATTAATTTGTTCCACCTAGAAAACAGAATTCTAATATTAACAATAATATAATATTTATTATATTAGTAACTATTATATTTGTATATTTTATTCCAATGTATTATTATTTATGATGATTTATTTTAATATAACATATACATTGTATATAAAAATGTGTGGTTTATACAAAACAAATCACCTAATGGCAGGATTATTGCCTTTTAGAAGAAAAAAAAAAAGTAATAATTGTTATAGTAAAAATTAATAGTTATAATTAGATGACCTTTCGTTACTTTAAAACCAAATACCCCTCAATTAGTAAATCCCTTAATAAAATCATCTTATTACCAACAAAAAAACATCTAATAATAATATCTACAGTAAAAAAAAAAACTCTCCATTTGAATAATTAGTCTAGTAGCTTCTAATATAGTTATGGTAACTATAATATAGTTATAAACTTGAAATGTAACTTTTTTATTCAAAATTAAATTTTTTTAATGGGGAAAAAAGAAAGAAAAATTCTTCAATACTGATATTTTTTAACAATTCTGAACAATATTGATATTTCGATTTAGCGGAATAAATTTGTTTTAAATGTAGAATAACTTTTCCATTATAAATTTAAATGTTTTCATTATTTCATTAATAGCAAACATAAACTGTTTTTTTTTTACAAGTAAAAGTTTTGAATTTTGAAATTCTCCCACAAACTTTAATCCTTTAATCCATTAGGATCAGTAGAAAAATAAAAAATACGATCCATGGAGTACATATAAGGATGATGACATATGTAAATAAATTGGTGAAGTATTGTGTCAACATAAACATTTATTTTAGTGATTTGCTGTACCATATTATCTCTGACAAGTGTTTTTTTTATTTATTAAAGATAGGAGAGTATTTTCCAAGCAAAGCCTATGAACCTGTGCTGTGGGAGTGAATGGTTCCTTATTTTAATAAAGCATTGCGATAATTTTAGTCCTTGGAACATTTTGTATTAGCTGACTTATTTTAGTGCTCTTAAGTTAGGACTGTATTAAGATAAAAACTGTTAAGGTAGTTGTAAACCTCAAGAAGACACAATGTAATCCTACAAAGAATTTATTATGACTGACTAATTACAGGCAAGAAAAGATTGATTTTAAAACAATACGCAGGTATCCCTTCCACCATGAGCCTAAGTGGTTGAATCAGAATAAAAACGAATCATTAAGCCCACATTTCATTTCATATTAATTAAAGGGATAGTCTTTATCTAATTTTATAAATAAATTTATTTATCATAAGATGTTCAACCTTATAGTAATTCAATTTTTTGTGATTATCTTATATTTTGAATGAAACTAAACAAGTAAAAACAAAAACTAAAATATTCTATTATAGATTGATAAAGAATTTTTAAAACGCTAAAGTCAATTTGATTGATTGGGTCTATACTCAATATATATGTATGTATAAGTATACTGGTTAAAATAACATACTAAAAATATTGAAATCCAAATAATCCAAATTAAAGTATCCTGCCTAGTTTTTCATCTGTTCCCAAAACTCAAGGACAACCATCTATTTTTTCCTTGAGCTTCCCAAAATGTTTTTTTTTTTTCAACTTTATTATTTATTACTTTCTACATGTTTTGTATATAGTAATGTGCTGGTTAATAGTCACAGTAAAAATTAATTAAAAAATGATAAGCCCAAAAAGTGAGGTAGAACAATGATTTATCTCCCAATTTTCCTGAAATCATTTATCTTTAGTATTCCAAAGGACCAGACCAAGTTATAATTTGATATATCTAAAGATGTAATGTTAACTGGAAGATATTGTGCAAATTGGTTGATAAATTTGTATTTGGTGAATCAAATTATGGAATTGATTCAATTTAATGAATTATGATTCCACGGCTTACATGTACTGATTTATCACTTTCTCTTTTTCAACTCTAGTTTTTATTCCTTCTCTTATTAAAGTACCAGTACCAGCTTCTTTTCTTAACTGTTCAATTTCCTTTTGTAGCTGCATAAACTCACGTCTATAAGACTCTATTTGTTTTGAAATTTCTTTCCCTGAAATATGTTAAATTTATTTGAAGTTTCAAAATATTTTAAAGGAAGTAAAGTTCTTTCAATTAGTGAAAATTAACTTACAAAATCTTGCAAGAAATGCAAATATTCTATGGCATGTGAGCTGTATGGCCAAAATTTTTACAAGGAAGATGCTGCCAATGGAATTGGCTCTGCTTTTCCTTCCAAATGTGAAAATTTTCTTTACTTTGACCCTTGGAATCAGTAGCCTAATCTTAGTAATAACTGCCTTTATAAGATGTCCCATTCTACTATTAATTATTATTGTTACAGTCCCTTTTAAATCAATTAATTACCTTTAAAATATATATATGAGTTTAACCAAAAGTAATAATAGTAAGCTTTTATGACTTATCTAAGTTAAATATTACCAAAAATCTCTAAGCAAAAAAAAAAAATTCCCTATGTATGGACAGTCTGAAAAAATACAAAATTTTATCATTAATTCAAATAAATCATGTGCCATATTTTCACAACATTTTTAAGTAGTCTTTTGTCATAATTTAATTAAGATACACACAAACACAAAATATATATATATATATATATATATAAACACACAGGGGTTGTCTGAATTGATGTACCAAGTTATCTGCAACCTTTTGAGTTTATTTCATTATATTAGAGCAATTTTTTCAGTGGATAGAGCATTGAATATTATACAAAACTATGAATATATTTTATTAACGCCTGCATACATAAGCAAAAAAAGTGTTTGATGCTTTTTAATGAAGTAAGTCATGTACATCTTATTTACAATTTTTATCTCCTGAAATTCATGGTGATATTTGCTTTTTGATAAGATATTAAGTCTCCTAAAATAAAGTTGATATAAGAAGAGTTAACAAAACAAAAACAGTATTGTTGCTGTGTACATTTTAGTGAATATTGAAGGAATATAGTTATTGAGGTTGTTCCCATGACATGTTTTTTTTAAATTATTTTTTCCATAATTTCTACTAAGTAAAACTAATTATAGACATTAAAATTTATTTATATATATTCATGTGTGTGATGTGAATGATTTAGAGGCCACAGTTTTTAATTTTTCAATTTTCAATATTCAGCAAGTTTGTCATTAAGAAAAATTAAACCAAAAGGAAAGGGGGATTGCCTGATTGTCAAATACAAATTTTTTTCAATGTACATTGAATTGTTCCATGAAACGTTTTTTCAATGTAGCAAATACAATGTTTAGTTTAGAGTAATAAAACTCAACACAGATTTGTTTATTAATTAAAAAAATATTTTAGGGGTTACAAAGCAAAATAGAATGATTGGAAGTGGGTGTTAGCTGCACTGTAAATTCTAATTTTATGGTCTAGAAGCTGCATTTAGTTGATTCGTAATGAAATTTTGCATCTTACTTTTTAATGTAAATAGAAAGGCTAACTTAATAATTAAACCAAATGAGACCAATAGGAGAGGAGGATTATTTGAAATGTTCAGTGCAACTAAAAAGGTTTTTTTTAAATTTTAATTATTTATTTTTTTTTTAATGCTGCAGCAGCCATAATATTTGGTTTTGTGAAATGAAACTCAACACAAATTTATCATTGGTAAAAAATATAATTTTTAAGAGGGGAGAATAAATTGCAAGTTCAAATACAAATATTTATCAACGAATAAGGTGATAAGTTCGCTTAGCCCCAGCAAGGCTTACAGTTTTAATTATTATTTATTTATTTTATCTATATTTTTTTTCCTAGCTGTTATTCTGTACATTTTCTGAAATTGACACCTCATGAAGACAAACACTCCTTGGAAAGATGCACTAATTATATGCGGGTGAGTGTACAAAATATTTTTACTAATAACAAATTATATATATTGCTTTAATGTTTTACTTTTTGTTTGCTCCCGCTGCAGATGACATTTAATGCAGCTTTTTATCCTTTTTATTTTGTTTAACAATGCTCCGATTGAACTACTCTGTGACCCTTCTGAAGAGTTGTATATCTCATAATGAAGCTGAGATATTTCTTTCAGCAACTCCTTAAAAAACAAAAAGTCTTAAGTTTATAAGAATTTAATATTTATCTTCATGTTTTATTTTATTAATATATTAAATAAGAATTTGATATTTCATTTGAATTATCTAGAAAACATGATTTAATTAAAAAGTTATTACTGTTACTATTTTTTTGTCTTTTATAAGTGGCAAAACAATTTCTTTACACACTCACATATATAATGCTTAAGCACCCTAAGTAATAATATTACCTTTATCCATGATTACATATTTCAAACAACCCATTTTCTATTGCTATGGAATTATTCAGACATAATTATTTCCCAAAACAAAAAAGCCACCTCATCTTACCATCCAATCAGCCTTATTCTAATACTTTTTAAGGGTAAAAAAAAAATGTTAAAGAGAATGATACCTTCCATTAAATTCTTGAATATTCCTAATACTTATAAGAGGAAATCATATTTTCTAAAAAAACTTTTTGGCTCATCTAGTCCTTCCTAGAAACTATTTACAGTTATAAAAGCGGCTAGCCAGCAGCCATCGAGTCAGATCTCTTCGTGGGCCTTGCAGTGCCAGCGACAGTTACAAGTGAGTGCAGATCTTGTATAGACAAGTTGTTCTGAGCTTTTTTTTTTATAGAGTATTAACTTTTCATTTATTTGTAACCCAATCCTTTCAATATAAAAACCTCAGAATAGCACTTGTGTTCCCTATTAACTATCTAATTCCTCCCTTCAACACAATTTAATTTTTATTTTTGTTCAAAACCTTATTTACTCCTACTTCAATCTTTTTCACTGACAACTGTCACACCATCCAAACCCTATCCTCCAACAATAATTATTCTACAACTCTTCTTGTCAATTCAAATAAAAATGACCTCTTGCTTTCCTGGGAACATAGATTATAATAAATTTGAGTGTTGTCACTGGCCACTTTCCTTCCTCATTCAATGTTTTATTATCTTTAATTATGTGGTCTTTTTATTTGTAATCAAATTAAAAAAAATCTCTTGTATCATATGAATCATAGTGTAATAGTATTTAGATTTTGAACTTAAAAATTATACTATAAAAATAACTTAAAAGTGTAACTAAGAGCAGATCTTAAAGGAAACTGCTGAATGCTGCCATATGTAGAAGTGGTTTTTCTAAAGAAATGTTAATTGAATATATGTTGACAAATTTAAGAAATTGATTTTTTTTTCTTTTTATATTTATGCAGCCTATTTTCAAATAGCTATTTAATTTATTAAAATGAATTCTTAGGATTAATGAACCTGTACCATTTGAAGTAAAATAGTCCACATTTTGAGTAATAATTTACTGTTAAAAATAATCTTTATTAATTTTTTAATAAATATTATCATAATATGTAGGCCTTAAGATATCTTTGCACTCTTTATCTCCTGCGTACAATCTAATACACTTAAAATATGCCACTTTGCTAATATATCATTTCAAATGGGTAATAGATTTTTGCAATTTATATTGATGTTATATGCCCACATGAACATTTTAAAAATCAAAACTTGAAAAGATCAAGTTTCTTGCCAGGAACAAGTGCACTACCCTAGTCTGAATGCTGGGACACACTGAAGTTGTAGATGCTCATACTTTTTTTTGGCCAAAAAAAGGAGCAGAGAAGCAAGCCCTCACCTGCATAAAATAGTTAGGCCATGCCCTACTTTTAATATTAATATAAAATAATCGATGTTAAAATTAGTTCATTTATATCACCATGCTATTATTAACATATATTGTAGTTAATACCATTATACTTGATATTAATACAGTTAAAAAACCATTATAGGCTTTTTTTTAATGGTGATGTACAATAAATTTCTTTTAATGAGAAGGTATTTGGTTCTTATGAAAAAGAAACTTACTTTGTATTCACGATCTTCAGCTGGGTTACAGTCTGATTCACCTCCTCGTTGTCTAATCTTGGACTCAAAATGATTCTCCGGGCAACCTTTTGATTCAAACCTAGGCAATACTTTAATACTCTTATTTGGTTTTTCTAATTTGGTATCCATATGATGCAATATTTGGTTCTTCCCGGCAACTTCTTTTGAAATATCTATCTCGTCATATAACTTATTATTATCCCTCACCTGTTGATAGCCCCTCCCTCCAATGACCCTTAGTGGTTGCAAGGGAGGCTAACCCAGCAAAAAAAAAAAAAAAAAAATTACAATATTATTGGTGTTTTTCCAGTATTTGTTTATCTTAAAATAAATTAAAATATTTATTTAGCTTATTTATAAATTAAATAAAAAAAATGAGAACTGACCATGTCATAAGAATATGTATAAGTTTTTATCCTCCTTTGGAATGCTAACAAATAAAAGTGAACTGAAACTGACTCTAGAAGGCAAAGACATAGACACACTTTTACTTACTGAAACATGACTAATGAAGAATAAAAAAGCTCAAGAAACCAGGATACAATAAATATTGATCACCCTGATTGACAAGCCCATAGTGGAACAGTGCTTCGCTTTCCCACTTGTCATTACTAAGTACCCTCCATTCCTAAAAGATTCTTTTCAATCTACTTCAGTGCCCATCCGAACTTCCACTTTTCCTATTGTCCTTTCTACAGTCTACTGACTTCCTAACAAATCCATTTATCTCATTGGAGATAATTATTATGCAAAACGCTTGTAGTAGAGCCTGAGAACAACCAACTACCATGGCTGTGCTCTGTATAATGCTATTTCCTCTCACAATCTTTCCACTTTATGTTCCGTATTTTCCAACCTATAGGCCCATATGATTAAAAATTATTCTAATTTATCTATTTGCTTATTATAGTATACAAAAAAATAAAGCCTTACTTCCACCAGTGTGAGTTCTAATACTTGAACTTGAGATTGTAAGTCTGATATTAATCTTTGGTAAGAGGCACTCTTATCAGCAAATTGTTCACATTGTGTCTCCATTTTTTCTTTTAGTTTTGCAATTTCACTTGAAAGGTAAGAGACTTCTTCTTTCAATTGTTCTATTTCTTCACAATATTCTTTGATTTTCTTGTCACGCTCTATTATTGTGCTACTGAGGAAACAAATTTCTTTTGCAATGAGTGCCTAAACAAAATTTTAAAATGTTTTCACTAAGGGATAAAATTTATTGTTATTTCTAATGCTAATTACCGTAGAACTAATTATCTCACTGTTTGCATAGAATAATAATCATAGAAATCATGTCTGAACACATGACACATAGTTCAGTTAGTGCACATGGTCAAGAAAGGTTGAAAATGAATAATAAAACAGTTAGTGGTGAAGAAAAAATGATGAAAAATAGGAATTCAGAAAGAATCATCTTAATCTCAATAAAGCTTATTGTATTGTAATTGTATTAGAGAGACATTAATAAGCTAAAAAACAAATTAAAAAAGAGAAAAGTAAAAAATGTTTCCCATAATTACTTGAATATTAGCTTCAAAAATTTTACAAAAANACCTAATATTGAAATTCTTTTGATATTTCAAATTTGAGCTACTCTTAAACTAGGGATCAGTGAACGGAATAATTAAGTTAACTTTATAGTTTTTCATGTTATCAGTGGTTCTCCACCATCAACATCAAATTATTGGCCATTAATAATAGTTGGGAATATTTATAATTTTTTAGAATTTTATTTAATAGAAAGAAGGTTTTCTTCCTCTTGGAAGAGTACCTTTAGAAGGAATTTCCATGATGCTTGTTCTCATGGATTTTTAATTCTTAACAAAAGTCAGTTTATTATTGGATGTAGTGGTGGTATTTACGTAAATGTCAACTGAGCCCATAACCGATTTTGAGCAGTGATTAAAATTAAATAATAGACTTAGTAATGGCCTAACAAAGTTTATTTCTTATAAATTAAAAGATGAAATTTGGGAATGAATGTTAAAACATGAAGATTTAATTGGTTTGGCAATTATATAATATGTGGCAATAAGTTTCATTTATTCTAAAAATGATCTTACTGTTTTGACAGTTAACACTGCAAGATATAAAACAACTTTTAAGTTAATTTAAAATACTAATGAATTTACAAAAATAATTTTAAAACTTTTAAAAGAAGTACAGTCTGTAAATATTTAATTTAACAAATTAGGACTACAGAACTGTATGGAATCTGACATGGAATGTTAAATTCAAAATTATATTTCATATTTATTTTTTACATTAACTGGCATGGCAATTAGCTGAGGCATATTCACTCAATGAGGTCTCAAACAAAACACTTTTTTTTTTTAAATGAATTGAATATAAATAACCATTGTTTCTTTTAATGATAACAATGGTACTCATTAATTAGATAAATATTCCATTTTTCCAAACCAATGTTAGACACTATAAACAGCCCCTGGGATAATTCATGTAATAATATTATAAATATCAAATTTCTTGAGCTTTGGGAATCGTTTAAGCTGCTATTACAGATGGATTAACTTCACCTAAGTATAATTTTAATATAAGAAGATAAGTTTAAAAAAAAAAAATAAATTAGTAAACCAGACAAATCAAATTTTCAATTTTAATGATTGGTTTACATAAACCTGTTGAAGCTTGACCTTTTTAGAAGTACATTGTTGATGTGATTCTTGTAATTTCTTATACTTAGGATAAATTTCTGAAATTTTGCAATTTAAATCTTCATTTTCTCGTAGTAAGCGATTTTTCTCTTGTTCAAGTTGAGTTATTTCACAGGCTAAGTCATTAGCAGTTTCTTGATTTCCATCATAAAGATCCAGTGTAAGTGACTGTATTGTATTTTCTTGATCACATACTTTCTTATGAAGTTCATTAATTTGTTCCACCTAGAAAACAGAATTCTAATATTAACAATAATATAATATTTATTATATTAGTAACTATTATATTTGTATATTTTATTCCAATGTATTATTATTTATGATGATTTATTTTAATATAACATATACATTGTATATAAAAATGTGTGGTTTATACAAAACAAATCACCTAATGGCAGGATTATTGCCTTTTAGAAGAAAAAAAAAAAGTAATAATTGTTATAGTAAAAATTAATAGTTATAATTAGATGACCTTTCGTTACTTTAAAACCAAATACCCCTCAATTAGTAAATCCCTTAATAAAATCATCTTATTACCAACAAAAAAACATCTAATAATAATATCTACAGTAAAAAAAAAAACTCTCCATTTGAATAATTAGTCTAGTAGCTTCTAATATAGTTATGGTAACTATAATATAGTTATAAACTTGAAATGTAACTTTTTTATTCAAAATTAAATTTTTTTAATGGGGAAAAAAGAAAGAAAAATTCTTCAATACTGATATTTTTTAACAATTCTGAACAATATTGATATTTCGATTTAGCGGAATAAATTTGTTTTAAATGTAGAATAACTTTTCCATTATAAATTTAAATGTTTTCATTATTTCATTAATAGCAAACATAAACTGTTTTTTTTTTACAAGTAAAAGTTTTGAATTTTGAAATTCTCCCACAAACTTTAATCCTTTAATCCATTAGGATCAGTAGAAAAATAAAAAATACGATCCATGGAGTACATATAAGGATGATGAAGGAATTAAATAAATGAATAAATGTAAATATGTGTGTGTGTGTGTATTTTTAAGTCTGGGCAACAAAAGTTTCACTTTTAAACATGATCAGTTTGTTAAAAGCTGAAATTATTGAGGTAGAGGGGAAGGGTATAGAGGAAGACTAAAATTTCATATTTTCATTGTTATTACAGTAACAAAATCATTTATAAAACATAATAGATATAAGATTTTGTTTTACACCATACATATTCTACTATTTCCTCCTTTCACATCGCCCCTCTCGGTTACCCAGAAGCTTATACCTTCTGGTTTTCAGTATAGTATACAAACTGACATCCATGAGAAACCAGATTTACCTAGGTCAGACAAGATGAAAACTCAAAACTTGATATGATGAACACTTAGTCATACAAACTGAACAAACAAGAAGCTTATCTTTCATTGAAAACAATTAACATGACAATGGACATGTCCCAATAGATATACATAACACTAGGAAATTATTACATAAGCTACAAAAATAATAAAAGATGGACATTTTAGAAAACAAATGAATTTACAAAACTGTAATATTGGTTCATAACATAATTAACAAATAAAAATAAATGAAAAAGGGCAACTGTAAAATACACAGACAATCACAGAAGTTCATGGCCTGAATAAACAATTAAAAATCACACATTGTTTATAAAACTGAGGCATAAAAATAGAGTAAGAAAACAGGAGAACATTAGCCCTGCCACCTGACAAATGCAGGAGACTAGAAAAACACATGGGTTGACTCAAAATAGAAAACAAAACAGTTGAGAAATTAACAGTGCTCATGAAGGTCTGAAACATGGCAGACCTCTGATGCACTAACCATCAGGATGTGAAATACAGCCAGTGAAGACGGATTCCTATAGGTATAATAATTATAATATATATGCTATAAAAATGTCAAAATCTTATTGTATATACTCATCTTAAAACAATGATAGAAAGGCCCCAGCAACTTAAGGGAAGTTATGTGGTTATGTAATCATTTTTTAAACTTTCATTCTGGATTGTTTCACTGAAATTTTGTCAAATTAATATATATATTATATTAGGAGGTTTGTATAGCTGTACTGACTCAGCATTCATATTATACTCAGGTATTAACTTTCACTGATCTATAGCTGTATTGTTTTAGTTCATCACAAAGAGGGAAGTCACAACTAATTATTATTATATGTTTAGTAAGTTACAGCTAAATATTACTAAAATTAATAAAATAACTTGTTTTCATTAATTTAAAATTATATAAATATAAGTTTCAGGTATACCTTGGCACAATTCTCTCTTCGAAGCTTCTCAATTTCTGTAGAATATTTTTGTAATGCACATTGCATTTCTTTAATTATTGCCTCATTTCGCTTTTCTGCTTCTGCCTTTTTGAAAGATTGATTGAAAATGAATAAATACATTTTTTGGGATATGTGGATTAGAAGAATTAAAAATTAACTGTAACTATTACACTAATAAATTAATTTTTTTTAAATATGTGCAAAATGAAAAAAAGAATATTCTTTTTAGGATTAACTTATAAAAGAAGTCTCATTTTTCTATTTATCTAAGATTTGATTGTTAAAAATTATTGATGATTTAGTCATCTAAAAAAAAGTATTCACATTTATGATATAATCTGAATAGGAAGAACATATTATATTATCCATCACACAAAATTGTCAGCAAAATAGTCAGTGAAAAAATGATAAACTTTAAAATAGACTAGCATTTTTTAAAAAGCTTTATAG
The DNA here is from genome assembly GCA_000696205.2 of Oncopeltus fasciatus. Classification (NCBI taxonomy): domain Eukaryota; kingdom Metazoa; phylum Arthropoda; class Insecta; order Hemiptera; family Lygaeidae; genus Oncopeltus; species Oncopeltus fasciatus. The sequence goes on along the minus strand of KZ807749.1, from coordinate 282,335 downwards.
CTTAAATAAATTTAAATTTACAAAATACTATTAGTTAAAACATCCTTCTGTTTCAATTACCCCAATTTCCAAGAAAGCAGAAAGATCAGCTCTAGAAGGAAGTTCGTAATTTCTCTGTAAAATAAAATAAACAAATATGTCATATAATTTTTAATCACTAAACCTTAGTAATGAAAACTAATTTATGAAAATATTGTATATGTAAATGTAGAGTTCCCAAGTTTCCGAATAAATAATTTGAGAATCATTCATGATAATATTCAAATACTTAATGTCAGTAAATTTAAATTAAAAGTGTACTGTAACCAATTATGGCAAGCAACAGGACTAACTTTAAAATTAAATTGATATTTAATGATGTTTGGTTTTTGTAAGATACATCATAGTATTATGAAATCTTAAATGGCAAATAAGAATGTTCGAAGCAACCATTAAAAATCATTAATATTAGTCTTAGATATGTATAAAATTTCTAACATTCAAAACTGATAAATAATTAGTATATTTTATAATCAAATTGGCCTGGTACTTCAAAATTGGTTATTTTGCTTTTAAACCTAAGAAGGTTCTGAAATATCTCTATGCCTAACAGCATGATAGAGGTAGAAATAATTGATTGAAAAAAATTTCTGTCTTCACTACTTAATATAATATGAAGTAGTGAAGACAGAAACCATTATAGTATAGAAACTGTTTAAATAAATCTAGTAGTCTGACATATTACTAAACACCCTGGAACTAAATGAAAACTTGCTAGAAATGCAAGATAGAGAAGGCATGCTCTAAAGATAACCTCAGTTGGCCAAAAGCCTGGATTGCTGTCCCTTATTCACTTCCAGTACTGACACAATGCAACCAGAACTCTTATATTAATAAAGGAAAAAAAAAAAAAAAAATCCAAAATGATTGTCCATGATGAAATTGGTGTCTTGGGTGATGTCAAAATTAGAAAAAAGCTCTGGGGAATATTGTTTTGTGTACCAAAGGTAAAAATTTCATCAGACAAATAAGCCTGGATGGCACAACAGGCAGATTGAGGGTTTTTATTTTCCCTACTAACTATGCCTTCAGTCTGTCAAAAGGACATTGTGTAAATCAGAAAATGATTATATTTTTAATTTATGTTTTCTAATGTACTTAATTTTGTATGAACTTTATCAATTAATTGTCTTTAAGGGAGTGAAGTTGATTAGTTAGGCCAATTCATCCCATCTATTGAACTGGAGTTAATAAGAGGAAGTTCTTGAGCTTTAGATTTCTATTCTCTTAGTGTTCAAAGTATCTTCAACGATTAGCCTCTCATCTAAATAGATTGTTTTATTTGGAGAGAGGAGGAGTCCAAGAAAAAATAATGGCCAAGTGAATGCTCATTTATTTGGTTCATAAAAAAAATATAAAACTTAAAATAATCTAATTAAATTTATGTTGTGCCTTTACACAAGCAGGCCTGTGCCGTCCCTAGGTACTTAATTTCATAAACTTGACATAAAAACTCAAAGGGTCTTCTATAAAATATTAAGATTTAGAAATAGCTATATTTTTTAGACAGATCACTTATCCAACCTGAGATTATTCCCCTTGACAAAATAGTTCAAATATAAATTTTAATTCCCGTAGTTTTCATTGCATCCCCACAGAGTAGTGGCACTGCTTCTAAGTTGTAAACACTTGAGCTTCTCCAGTAAACTGCCTTATGAGGAAAGGGTGATGGTATGACCAGACACGACTGGGCCCAGTCTACTAGTGGGGGCTGGCTTTTGAAAACTTCTCAACTTGACTCCCAGTGTGCGATGGCGGTAGCATATTTATATTAAACTTTAGAAACTTGTCAAGGACACTAAGTTACCAAAACTTGTCAATTTGCAGAACACAAAACTTCCTACAACCTATAAAAATAAACTGATTAAAGGAATATTTTAAGTATTCACTGGCTAGGAGCAACTGATATTCTCTATACGGTTATTATAAAAAAATTTGGGAGTATATATTACTTTTTTCAGCATATTTATTTTATAATTGAACGGGTTATTTATTTTTAAATTATTATTGTTTCCTATATTTCTTTTTTTTTTTTTATATGGACCTTATTTATCTCTGTAGAATCAGCCCCTTTAGCAACTATCTCTCATGAGGAAACAAACCTCCATAAATTATTTGCCTGTATCAAATAATATCTCTGCCAACTCCAAGTCTTATTCCATTCTTTCTTCTCATGATTTTGTTTCCTCATCACCCTATTCCTAACCCTTTGGTCTCCAAAATAACTTGATAAATGAATTAAGTGTTCAGGTTAACCCCTACTCGGATGTATTTCACTGCACAACTCCTTGAATCCAGATTCTGTTCCTCCCTTAAATATTTATTGTCAGTAAATATTATGTGTTAATTTTCATTGCACTGAATTATATATTATGCCAGCAGTAGGGAAAATTGATTTTTATTCCCACTTGACCATGTTGTTATTGCTAGGGTAATCCTCATTTCAGTTTTTTTTTGCTTTTAAAAACCACACGTTGAAATGCATTAAGGTAATTTATTGTGGCTTTTAGACCATTAAATTAAAATTTATGGATCAAGTAAATCCCCACTCCTAGTAGTTCAATTTTGTTCTAGTTCAAATTAATTAATCTACTAAAATATTTCTTTTATCAATAAACAAATCTCTGCCAAGTTTCATTGAACTAAACTAAATATTAAGCGAGCTGCATCAAAAATTTATTTTTATTCGCTCATGGCCTTTCAGTTAATCCCTCCCTCTTACTTGTGTGCTTGCCTTAATAGGGAAACTAAGCCTTTAATGTATATCATTTAAAAACCCAATGCCAAATTTCATTAAGATTAACAACAGTTGTAGCTTCTAGCATTATATTAAATTAATTAATTTAGGTAATTTTTAATTGAGAGTCTAACACTAGTGCGGGGAATTTAATAACTTATCAGACTGGTCCCGGTAGCATAATTGGTGAATGCACCGGCCCGGATAGCAAGAGATCCAGGTTCGAGTCCTGGCTGGGATAGTTAGATTTTTTTATTCTGTTCCTTTGCACTAAAAATTATTAAAATTTATGTGGGATTAAATACCACAAAAAATAANAAAAAAAAAGTAAATAACGAGTCATTTAAAGAGCTTGACAATGTCAGCTCCTCTGAGCAAAAGACGATATATTCGTCGGCCTCGGAGGTTAGACTCCGACTAAAAATAATAAAAATTTACGTGTGATTAAATACCACAAAAAATTAATATTTATAATTTATTTAGGTTTCAAGCAAACCTCCTGAACCACTCCTTATTGCTCCATTAAATTCCTAAAATATGTTGTTGTCGTTGTGTTTACCGTTTTTTATATGTTTACCTAAAATATGTTTTTATCCATGAATAAATCTGTAGAGTTCCATTGCATTAAACATAATATAACAACAGCTAAATTTATAATCAATTTTTAACTTTCAGATAATTTTCTATTTGTTTAATTGCCTCATTAACAAACCCCAACCTTTTTTCATTTAAAACCCATGTAGCAAATTTCATTACTGTACTTTATTATAGGTTCTAGACCATTAAATTAAAATTTAGTGCGGGGATAACTTTACTCATGCTGTATAATTTTTATAGTACTTATATTATCACTGAGTTTCATTACACTTGCATCCACAACCAAAAAAGAAAAAACTTTTCGTACTGGTACATGACATTTCAACTAATCTCCCACTCCCATTGGTCTGATAGCTGCTTTAATTTCATTCTAATTCAGCATTTGATTTGCAAATCAAAGTAATAAACTTATGACAACTTTACAAATTATAGCTTCAAAAGCTTATAAAATATTTATGTTGCTTGGAAATAAGCAACTGGTTGACATTTGAAATTAGAAACAACAAAATTAAAAATGCATTAAAAAATTTTTTTGTAGAAAATAGTTCAGGCATTATCATAAAATATATCTGAAAAGGATTACATTGAAGACATTATACTTACATGAAAAAAACCGAATTAAAGGCTAGATCTGACTGGTTAGTAGTTTACTTTGAGAAAAAAAAGGGGAGGGGAGAGAAAGTGATAATAGAATTGGTATTCCCAAATATTTTTCATAATTTTTACATTCAGATCAGACACATACATATTTTTCTTAATTTTTATTTCAATACTTCAGAAGGAATTTCCTTATATAACTTTCGAACTAATAAAGCTTGATAAAAATTATATATNTTTTATCTTAACTGAAAATTGAAAGAAAATATCTTTAATTTAAGCAATTAATCTGAATTTAATAACAATTATAATTAATTTAGCAAATTTCGTTTTCAGAAAATAAAAAATTATATCGATGTAATACAATTGCTGGCAAGAGAAGGTTATAAACAAATTATATATATATATATATATGTCCCTTTATTTTTATGAAGTGTTGTAATATTTCAAAAGTTATATAAAGAAATTCCTTCTGAAGTAATGAGATGCAAAATATATATTTATAAAGATTTGTTTATTGATAAAATAAATGTTTTAGGAGCTAAAGAAAAAAATTGAACCACTGGGAGTTAGGGTTTACTTGATTCATAAATTTTGATTAAATGATCTAGAAGCCCCAATTAATTATTTACCTTAATACAATTTAACACCTGGCTTTTATAAGCAAAAAAAAAAAAAATAATAAAATAAGAATTGGGATTATCCTGTCATTACCTGCAAGGGGAAGTGGGAATAAAAATCAATTTTCCATGCTGCAGGCATAATATTTTTTAATGATGGAATAAATATTTAGGAAGTTGGCCCGTGAAATTTAAGCGATAGGAGGTTTATCTGAACAATTAATTCATTCATTAAGTTATTTTGGAGACCAAAGGGTTAGGAATGGGGTGATGAGGGAACAAAATTATTAGATATATTTTTCATATGTGTGTATATATATATATATATNTATATATACACACACACGAGAGAGAAAGAGTGAGAGAATTTGTAGGTTATTGAGGATTTTTGTCGTATAATTTAGTCTAGGCCTAATAATACAAAAGTACAAAAGAATGAATTTCATTAATACTTTTGAAAATGCTTAATTATCACCATTTGTATGAATTATATGACTTTTTATTACAAATTTTTGAGTAATGGAAAAAAAAAATAGCTAACTTAGAATAAAAAAAGATTAAGTGGAAATAAAAAAGCCTACATACTTTTCTAAGAATTAGCACATGTAAAACAATTTATTGGGTATAATCTCATCTTAAAATGTAATTTTAGTATATTTACTTGTTAAACTTATAATCACAGTATTTCTTCTTTAGAAAAAATAAAATAAGTGACAAGAACATCTAGAAAATGAATGGGGATTTAGTAACCTTATGCTATTACATTCACTTTGCAAATTCTATAATTTAATTTTAAAAATGAATATCACGATTTAAAAAGTTTAAATACAAATAAATAATTGTTTTTCATTATTGACGTAAGCCAGGTCAAAATATGTCAACTTCATATATCGAAAAAGGAGTATAAATATTAAACAATATACATACAAGTAGAAATTTTCAAAATTTGACAGTTGTTGCTATTTTTTACCCTGTCGAGTCAATAATAACACCAAATTCACTTTAAATATATGCGGCAGAGATTGTGCTTTGGGTTATTAAGTTAAAAAGAATGATTCACCTCATCTTTTATACTTTTTTGATCACCGCTTTGTAGAAGTTTAAGTTGCTCAGAATGTAAATGGAAGCATATAGGTTGCTCTTTCTTAGTTTCTGTTTCACACTTCATTAAAAAGACTATTAATATGAAATTAAAAGAATAACAAATTAAATATAACTATAAAACAAAACTAAACTTTATTGAAAATAAAATATTGGTTTAACTCAAGAATAAAATATGTTTCAAATCATAAACACATGGATTATATTAAAATTTGTATACAATCAAAAAATCATAAGTTCAAACTATAGCAATTTTTTTAGTTCTGAATGAATCACTTGAAGCTGTTCAGTTTTCAGTTAATTATAGGACATGAAGAACAATGACTGCAAAATCCTTGTAACAAGAAATGGTGCATGGCACACACTCTCACAATCAATATTCTCCCTCTGTTCTCAGATTTGACAGAGGTGTTGAGGAAATCAGTCCTTCATATTTGTGTTTGTGATTGCCATAGTTTAAACTAGTGTGAGCCATGCTAGTAAAAGTTCAGTGTTACAATTGCTACATAATATAGTGTTTTTGTTTTGAATACGGGTGAGTATGATTAAAATATTTAAATGAAATACTCTTCTATAACTGGGACAGGGCAGAAACTTTAGGTTGATCTCATTATTTGTACAACCTTTACTACAACTATACTATGTTGAATAGTATATAACTTTTGGTTGCAATATTTATTAGGTCATGAAATACTAAGTTTGAAAGCATTAGATAGAATATCTTTAGAAAAATAACTATAATTAAAATGGACCAGGAGGTAAGATGGATCATTTAAATACCAATCCAAAAGATTTCTTAATATGTTTGAGTGGATTGTTGTATTTATAAATGATAACAAAGAAAACAAATCCAATATTCTCAGTCCCCAAAATGTTTTTATTCTCTAGGCAATTATGGACTAATCTTCAGTTCATATTCTGATGGATGGTTATCCATATATGATAACATGCAAAATAATAAATATTTTATAATTTAGTATTTGATATGAAGTATAAAATATCAACATAATTAAAACATCAATAATCAGTTTTGTAATTAAATTTTATCTCATACTATAAGTCATTTTATTGATGCTCTCAGTGACTAATATTTGATTTGAAAGAATATTTGAATGAAATACATTATAAAACAATCATGTATAATCTTCAAACAATTATAGAGATCTTTTAATCTAGTATGGATTAATCTTTAATTATTTTAAAAGAAGAGAAAAATCTATACTCCTAAGTTATTACTCGTTCTGGAAACTAAGAATTTATTACTCATAATTAAAGACTTGCTTGCTTGTTACTTGTTTACAACCATGGAGGCCACTGAAAGTAACCTGCTCTACATACTTTACTTATTTATTATAAAAAGTATATTTTTATTTTCTTCATGATAATTTGAAGGTTCTTATATTAGAGAGAGAGTGAGAGAAATATCAGTATCTATTGATTAAAAACTTGATAAAACTGAAAAAAAAATTGTTTTCTAATATTATGACTTTCTAATTATTTACTTAATAATTCTTTGTCGGAAAGACTTTGAATAATTAGAGATTAATTATGTTTATCATAAAATAGTCATATCAAAATAGGAAATTATTAAAGGTAAATTATGAAGGAATATTTTTTAAATGTCCGTCACACGAGAGTTGCTTAAATTAAGCGAATTCCTGAGATCTGGGGTTAAATGGAATTTCACATTATGGAATCCCCTACACTTATAGAGTATATTTTTTAACAATAAACAAATTTGTGTTGTGTTTCATTGCACTAAACTTAATATTAGCCCCGCGCGTGTGCAAGACTTTTTCTACTCACACTTGACATTTTACATAATGCTCTACTTCTTTTGTCTGATTTCGCATAATGGCGAGATCGGCCCTTCATTTTACATTATAAAGCTGTATGATTAATAACACTAATGAAATCAACAAATCGCAGCTTCTAGGCCGTTAAATTAAAATTTACGGTTCAGGGAAACCTCACTCCTAAAAGCCTTTTGTTCTCTTACTGGACGTTTCAGGTAATCTCCTTATCATAATCGCCATATTTCACTCCATAATAAACTCAAGACTTTTTTTTTTCTTTTTTTTAAAGGGAGATTCCAAATTTCATTAGGAAAACTAATTGCAGTATCTAGGCCATAATTTCAAATCTACGGTATGCGTAAAACTCACTCCCTAATGATCAATTTTACTGTGGATCTCATAAAACATTGATATTATTAATAAACAAATCTCTATTCTAATATTCTAAACTATATATAT
>KZ807749.1:241654-252440 GCA_000696205.2 Oncopeltus fasciatus | reverse complement strand
TAATCTCTCTCTCAATAATATATATATATATATATATAATAGGATGTGTATATGTATGTAACGTATGAACTTTAAAACGGCTGGGCCAATTTTAATGAAATTTTCAGGAAATCCTCAGAATATTCAGGCAGGTGACACTGTGAAGTCTGATTTTTGATTTTCGGTCTGCGGGCGGAGGGGCGTTAAGATGAAGTAATAAATAAATATAATTTCTAATTTGCCTTAAATACATGTGTTTCTTTTTTAATTGAGCCCATATCCACGCCATATGTTAATTATTCTGCGAAAAAACTAATTTCGTTAAAAGCTCTATTTAAATCGTGTGATAATACAACACTAATGATTGCTTAGGGCCAGCAACGCCCTAAAAAAAAAAAAAAAAAAAATTGGCAAAACGAAGTTTGCCGGGTCCGCTAGTATTTATATGTTAATAAGCTTATCCAGATGTTTTTATTCCTTTTTATTTTTCACAATTATTGAAAGATGCGGAACCTATGGGATGACTAGCATAATCTTTATGTGAAATGACTTATAAGGTTATGTAATGTAATTATAAAAAAAATAAACAACTGTGAAAATGTAGATGAAAACATGAGGGTCGCAATGTAGTTTTAAGCTTTCCTTGTGAAAAAAAAAATGCGAAAGAAAATTGTGGACTGCCGCGTAGTATTCTTTATTTATACGCCAGATCATGGTCCGCATTAAAAAAGAAACTCCTTCTTCTAATTATCATGTGATATCTTGGGGGATGTGTGACTATTAGTTATGTCTTCATAATTTCAACCCTTAACCAATTAACCAACGAAGGCCAACAATGATAAAAAATAAATAAATCTTTAAATACTATATACTCAAATGCGAGCTGTGTTAGTTTACCTTTTTTTTTTTTTTTTTTTAAGTCCGTGACTCAGGAGCAGCGTAATCTAAGCATTTCAGACTCATTTTTATATAAATGTATTTATTATTGAATTTTGGTAATATACAATTTTTCTTTATCTCTTTCTTGTAAAATTGTTGGTTTTGAATGTCCCAATAATGAGAGAAGACATTATGTCGAATAACTAATTTGCCGGTGTAGTTTTAACTGCTATGTAGCAGTATTTCATTTACATACAACACACTCTTTGAATGGTGAAGACTGGCCTCGAATATACGCAAAAGGCACATTAACACAATGTTTTTTTGATATTTATGTTCCCACTATTTGGAATGATAAAGCTTGTTATATTCTGACTTTTTTTAATTTTTTTATTTTTTTATTTTTTTTTTTACGCAAGAGACCATATATGACATTGGTTGTGTAGAGTATAAAAAATGACACCAACATTTCAGATTTGTTTCAATATTTAAGATTACCTATTACTCTGTGACCACTATCACTGACAATTTAATTATGTTCATAATATTATTATTATAAAAATAAATGTATGTCGATCAGGATAGCTAAGCACAATTACCGTCTGCGCAATCACTGAAAATGTTAGTAAAACAAAAACGAAAAGAAATCTGTTATTCCATCTTACCAGAAAACATAAGACAATGAGGTGGAAATATGCCAGCTAAGATGGCGAAATATGGCTACAGAATAAATAATACACTAAATACTTAGAGCTACCTTCATAAATTATTTTCAGGTATATTTTTTTTTGTAAATGTTTCTTATGGCATTAATAGCTAGAAAATACTTAAGATTTTTTTAAAAATTTCATCCCTTAACAAATTAATTATCTATTTGCAGAAAAAAAATGCAATTCCTCTTCTTGTCTCTATTTTAATAATTTCAGTCCTTAGTGTAATGTATATAATACATATATTATTATTGCACTCATCACTCACTCATATATTAATTAGCTTATCTTATTTTCGCCTAACCTATTTTAATTTATTGATGTCTTTGGCATTCACATCATAGATAAAATTGACCAATAGTTAACATTGATCAATAATTCTCGTTATTTAAAAACCCTTATGTATTGAATGAAAACGTCACTGTGTTTGAGGTGTTAAAAGTAAAATAAAGGCCGGTAGAGATACGAACGAATCCGGAAATACTCGAGTTGTTTTGAGTTGTAAGAGTCCGGAGGTGAATGAGCGAGATACGATCGTAGAGGGATGTCCCGGATACGAGGCCCTAGCTGGGAATGCGAAGGTTGACCCATTGTCTGCAGGTCGTGGTAGTCCTCAGCCGACCCCAGGGCAGTGGAGTAACTGGATGATTTTTTATAACTATTCTATTTTTAAAGATTTTTTTTTTATTCACCTACTTAAAAGGTGATACTGGATAAAAGTTGATGTCTCTGAAGGACCAATAATTAGGGTTCATGTGGCGGCGTTTTCGCTGGTTCGAATGTGGTTAATAAATAATAAATATTTAATATTAAAATAAAAGAAAAATAAAGAAAAATTGAATATAATAGGTAACAACTTACAAGGTAGTTTCAGTAGACAGCTCGATCCTCTCACTCATCTGCAGTTTTTCCTCCAAAGCGGCCCTGAAATTAAAGGTCTCTAACTCGGCCAAGAGAAAAATCCAAAAATTCAGAGCACTTACCTTCTGGGAATGCGTGGCAGCCGTGAGTGGACGAAGAGTAATGGACTGTATTGTAACGGGGAGGCGCATAAGGCGGAACGATATAATAAGACTTTTATAAACCGAAATGGATACGTTAAACACTTTGTCTACTACTGGAAGCAGAGTGGTTTCTATTGGAAAATCGAGATTCATAGGAATCATTTTCGTCTTTTGCTATTATTTAACTTCCGAAAACAAAATAAAATATTAATAAACTGTATGTTCTTTATGGTTTATTGTTAAAACTTAACAACACACAATTGAACTCACTTTAAGCGAAAGTGAATGTCAGTGAATCGGTTCGCTAGTTTTCACTGCCGCAGTTTTGATGTGAATGGTGAACCTTGTCCAAGCCTGCCAAAAAATGAAAAATTCAGATCTAGACAGATTCACATATTTCAAGGGAGTGAAAAATGTCAATCTCTCTGTATTATACGTTTTGCAGTATATTACCTGTTACAACCACTGAAATTCTTACGAATCTATTTAAATCAGTAGTACTGAGACCGAAATTGTCTCAGGATTCAATAAACACCAGCGTGAAGATTGGAAAACTTGTTAAGAAGTTGTATTAGTTGTATTGTAAATTTTTGCTTATTGTTTTGTTATAAATTCCAAACCAACAGTCGATTCTCAAGATAATGTTGCTATCTTGTTCAAAATTAAAAATAGAGGACTTTTTTCAAATTTTTATCAAATTCTGCTCATTAGTTTCGAAATAATAATAATTAAAAAAAAACATCTTTATCCTGATGATTGTAATGCTTTTCTTTTACTTTCTGATGGGTTTATTCTTACATTTTAAACTCGTATATCTCGATTTATATTGTACAATGTGCAATTAAATTTTCTTTAAGTTTTAGTTACATTAATTCCTTAAATATATTATTTTGATTACCTATTTACTTTCTTTTAGAAAGCCATCTGGGGCAACAATTTTTCGTCTTGAATTGGGGGAATATATCTGAAAAGAGTAATAGAAAATAAACCGTATTGAAAAAATCTTATCAAGCCATTTGAAATATTTCGCATTTAAATTTGTAGTTTAAAAAAAATGAACTTACATATTTTTTGCCTTAGTTAAGGGCACATTTTTTACACTAATCAGATACAAGAAAAAAAAAAAAGGATACCTCTAATAATATTCCGTCAATGGTTAGTTCTCAAATTGTGGTTCTACCAACAATTGTGGTATGCCTTAGCAAATACCAGGCTGGACTGAAGTAGGATAATCTGACGTAACCTCCGTTGTGGTTATCTTCCCAAATAGTTTTCAACATCCTTGAGTGGGAAATGCATGCCGGAATTGCTGAAATATGAGCGACATAACACTTCTCGACTAAATTTCCCAAATAATGTTGTGCAATCAAGAAATAAAGATTGTGGAATGAGTTACAATTTTTATATATGTGCCAATTTTCGTTTATTTTCACCATAAATAATCCAATGACTTATTAGAAATGTTAAGAAAATTTAGATTTTTCCACTTTTCTTCAATGAAATATTCTAGTTCATAGTTATAATTTATTTAAATATAAGATTTAAGTAAAAATTTCGAAAACGGAATCTTAAGGAAATGTTTCAATTCTAATTCTAACGAGGTTATTGATCCACAGAAAATATACTGAGATTATTATCTTAATACTCATGATGAATTTCGACTCGTTTACCAACTACTACAATTGATAATGATTCATTTAGAATTTAGGCTGACGGAAACTAACTAAAACTACTGACACTGCTAAATCCCAAATTATACTTAGATAATTTTAGTTGGGGTTCGGTCAAGGTAGATCCAAAAAACACAAATTTAAAAAATGTATTTTTTAATAAAGGATTATCTGCCGTCGTTTCGGCTTGCATTGTAAGCCATCTTCAGGGCTGTAGAAATTATAGTTAGTTGAGTTCATTTCGATTATAAAAATTTGTAAACCAATATAAGGCAATATATTTCAGTTTATAAAGAGGGGAAATAGAACGTTTAATTGATCTTAAGGTAACCGATAACATAAATTTTCTTGATGTTACTCTATTAGAAATTTAAATGAAATTTTGCTGTTAAATTCAACTAATTGTGGCTTCTGGCTAGCTAAATTAAAATTTAGAGTTTGGGTAAATCCCCACCCCTGATTGTTCAATTTTGTTGTGTAGCTCCTAAAACCTCCCATTCGTCACAGAACAATTTTACACTAAGTGGGGTTGCTCTACTACTTATAAGACCGCTTAAATGAAAATTACTATTTTTAATTGCACTTTACCATCAAGTTAAACCTTCAATTCCAAATTTCTCATTTCTTTTTGCAGCCAAACATGTCAAATTTTTAGCAAAAAAAAAATATAATAAAATAAAAGTGTAGATGCTAATACATACAGAAGTATATTATTTTCGGCTGTATTTATAGACCTGAGGGAACTTTATAAGCCTCTTATGTGACAACCACACAGACTTATAAGGAACTCGGATTAGCAGTTTGTTCCTTCAGCTATACAAGTTGGCATCATAATGCGACAATTGAAAAATTATGGTAGTTTTCAGTGATACTACATTAGAGAAGCTAAAAATATGGTTCGTACTAAGCATATGTTCATATAAACACACACACAAAATATATATAAATTTATACATATATGTAACTAGGATATAGTCAGGTTTAGTCCATTATTTTAACGATAATTGTTCCCTCCAACTTATAGGAAATAATTTTTCATTTACTCTTATACATGTGCCTATCTTAATGAAACATGGATGTCTGCTTACATTATGCAGCTCATGTGTGAAGCCTTTTTCTAGAAGCATTCTGATTGGTCCAGCTCTGAAACCTCCTTACCCTTGGAGAAACAATGATTTTTCTTCAGGGAATTATTGGTGCCTCAGTTTAACGAATCTCTTTAACCCGTGGGATTGTCTTCCTGTCCCAGGACTGCTCTAATTCTCAGCAGGAAGTAATATTTTTTTTTTTTTTTTTCCAATTTGTGTCTTTATTAAGCTTACCTTTATTAAGCTTAGGTACAATTACGAGATAAGGGTTTACCTGAATTCTAATTTATTTTAAGAAATAACTGCCGTGGGGTTTTACTTCAGTATACAGAAAGATAAAATGGATTTTAGAGCGATTATAATTTAACGTAAATAACTTTTTTTTTTTTGAAAAACTAGTCATGCAGTAGCAATCTAAACTGAGCAGATTTCTCATTCTTCATTAAATGTGGAAATAAATTATTGCTGATGAGTAATTTTGATTTTATAAGTAGGAGAAAACTATACTGTGTAAAAATTAAGATTACTGAGACTGGCTTAGCCCTTAGGGAAAACTGGGGACATCATTTACTATTCTTAAATATAATCTTTATTATGTGTTTTTGTGTATAAAATTTAGAGTATAGACGATAAATAAAAATTTTCTACCTATTAAATTATATACATTTTGTTAAAACACAAATAATTGTGAAGACATTATTGATTATTTGATATATGCTTCCTCTAGTAACCTTTGGGATTTTGTTGAGGCTCAGCTTTTAGTTGAGCAGAAAAATCAGTGATTTAGACTTTAAAAAAAATTTTTAAAAATGTTTTTACTCCATCTTTTCGGCTTTCATTATAAGCCATATTGAAGGCTGTTTACGACACAGAATTACTTCATAAATAACGTTTATCAAACTATAAATTTTTTTACATAAATATCGACATTTATTGTTTACTCGTATAAGTTCCCTCAGCTGTAAAAACCAAAGTGAGTTCATTCAAGGAACTAAGGATGTTAGAAAGGAAAACAAGAACGAAAATTTGAAATATTAAAATAGAAATAACGCCGTTAAACGGAAGGTATGTGTTATATCTCTCTTTTATGCTTCAAACTTGGTATGACACTTTAGTCATTCATTTCATTTCTTTCAATTCCAGGAGAAATAATTTATTTATTTGACAATAATTATTTTAATTTAGATTTTTTTGTCCTTGGCTAATAGATAATAATAAAAACAGTATTTTATATTTGTGAGATGTCACATCATTAAAAGGATACAGATATGTATCATGTCAAGTTAATATGATATAATAAATATCTGATATGTCCACTAACACGATATCCCACCACCATTGATTCACAAGATGGGACTTTAAAAAAAAAAAATTTTTAAAGTTAGAAACAGCCTAAATGAATAAATTTATTTGTGGGTGAAATGTATATGTACATAAAATATTTATTTTAGTATAATAATACATTGTTATTAATAACTAAAAAATACATAAATATACTATGCGCCGACTTATTATGGCGCATGGCCTTGCTCACGCAGTACTAGTAAGTAAAATCTTTCGATTTCCCCGTGGGGCAATCCATTTTTCAACATGTTGAGGTAAGCAAAAGGGGCATCATTTGCAACAAACCACCATAAAATGATTTTTTCGTCAGTATTTAGAAAAATTACAAAGAAGAAATGAAATTTCATTTAGGCAAAATAATTTTGAGTAGTTCAAATGGGAATTTTTTTGACAGTAGATATTATTATTAGATGTTTCTTTTTGGTGGGATTCGGTCATGATAGATCCAAAAAAATTCAAATTTTAATAAATGTGTATTTTTTTTGGATCTACCTTGACCGAACCCCAACAAAAAACATCTAATAATTTTGAGTAGTGTTAGTTAGGGGAGACCTCTCCATTTAAAAGCTACTCTTTAACCTTAAAACATTTTTTTTCTATTTTCTATTTAACTAAAAAATTATCGAAAATTCTTATGAGTAGTTTATAAAAATAAAAAATATAACGGTTTTGCCACTATTCTAGTCCTCCTTCGTCTATTTTGAGCCACCGCTGGTGGCCAAGATCGATGATTCACAAGAAATATGTAGAAACATATTTTTATGTTTCTACATATTTCTTGTAACGAATATGTTTATAGTGTGAAAAATTGGTCTTCCAGGATAAAATAAACACTCTTCTCCAGAAGAACAAAAGCCATAAGCCATAAGCCTATCAGACCTTAGCTACGTCAACTAAGAATGTTTCATCAATGATGAAAATATATGTACAGAGTTATTAGGAACTAATTACTTCTTTGTATCATAAAAACCAGAAATTTAGCCTTGGTCTCTCACTGTAATCTTTCTTCCTCTTAGCCAATTTCAAATAAGAAGTCCAAATGATCGGTATAGTTTATATACCTCTCGAATTTACTCTCGTTAATTTCTTAAATACAAAATACGCCTTTATTTATTAAAATTTTTCGAGTTAGGAAATTTCACTTATTTTAGTGTTTTAATGTTTGTGTCATGACACAATAAAGAATTTGAATTGCGATGTCCCTTTCAATTTTCAGATCTCCTAGACCGACGTTATCCATTAACAAACTCATCAAAGGTTTGTGAAGATAAGCACAAATACTGAATTTTCATTCTTTATACTAAAAGTTGGAGACGAATATATATATATGGTAAACAGTCCTGTCAGTGGTCAGCACACAGCCTGATTTTATCCCATTCAATGAAGAAGGGTTTCCAATTAGGGTGGGTTTTCCCTGGAGTACACTTGGAATCCTGTAGGCCATTGCATACAGAGGAACGGAAAGGAAAAACCTAACTGTGCATTGTCAGCATTGCACCTGTGACCTTTTACTCAGGAGTCCAGTACCTTAAACCACCAGACTATCGTACCATATCGATTAATATATATACAATTTTGAATTTTTTTTAGCTCTCCTAGGTAGAATGATGGAGGTTTGTTGAAATTTTAAGCCTAAAACGTATTAAGCCTAAAAAAAAAAAAAAAAATGCTCAGGGGATCCGTACGGGTTCGCAATCCTGACGCCGCGGGTTCAAGTCCCGCCCAGGTCAATCTTTTATTTATAATATAGAAGCTTGTCCTGAGCCATGGGTGTTTAAAATAGGGTGGCAACCTGTAGATAGCCCCTTCATCCATGACCCTAAGTGGTTGAATGGAAGGCTAACACGCAAAAAAAAAAAAAAAATTTGAAGCAGAAACCTATGGCAGACTATTATTTACAACCATAACCACCAGGTTCGAGTACTTCATACTTAACGATTGTAGCTTATTAAAATACGACAACCTCCATTTTGACGATATAATGCAATACCTCTTTCAGCACTAGGACGACTTCTGTCCTTGCAAAAACTTTTTTGTGGACTAGTATTAAGCAAAATTGAAATTCTACAGTGTTGTAGCATCTGATCTAAAGCAGAAGGAATAAATTGAAATAAACAACAGTAATGACGTTGCTGAACATTTTTGTCTTAATTTTGGCATCGTTTCATATAGCCGAGTTTTCGCCTTTTCATCTTCATTTCATTTTTGTCCAGTAATCAGTCAAGATTTTTCTCAAGGGGAAGGCCAGCTATTTCCAGAAAAACAATAAACAGAATGCATGTGTAGGATATGTATATGTAAGATTTGATAGAGACATATTGAACAACGTTAGGTTACATTAGGCTATGTATTATTATATAGGCTTCAAATATACTTCTGACTTGAGTCTAATATGGTCTTTGTCGAGTTTGAGCGGTTGTCAAGAGAGCCCGATAGGATACTCCTAAATGGCGGATAATCTTCAAATCCTCTCCTATACTGCACATGCTACCCCTAGCAGATATCCTCTGCTATCCCGATCAGTCTGACAGTAGGCATGGCTGAGTTACTCTAGAGCCAGCTAATCTTGTCCGTACGGCACTNAAATCCTTTTTTTTTTTTTTTTAAATCTTTTTTTGTTGTCTACCGTCAATAACCATCGTTAGCTAGGCAATAGCTCGATCCCACGCTGATACCATTCCATGAGATGTCTATAAAATAGTTTTAGAACCGCAATTTTTTAAGCGGAAGTTGTAAATATGATACTTTTAAAATTATACGTATGTTTGTTGTACTCGCTCGGGGTACAAGCTTCTTTTCGCGAACAGTTGTCTGAATTGACTAATTAGGAGGGGGATTAGACGACTGATAATTATAACACATTCATTTCTTCTTTATTATTAATGTTCCTCAAAACAATTTGAACTATTATTGAAAAATGTTTTCAATGAAATTTTTTATGCAAAAAAAAAAAAGGAATATATTTGAATAAGTAAAAAAAAAGTACCCCAATTTGGTCCCTTTGAACTCCCTCCTCTGGGAGTTCAAAGAGACCAAATTGAATTGCTGTTAAAATCTTCATTATTATTATTTTGAAACATAATGTATCTAAGTATGTAAAGTATAATTTTCTAACATTTATGTTATAGTATAACATTTTTACGAATGGCCCATAATGGGGAAGCTATTTAGGAATGTAACTGGAAGGGTTGAGCGCCCTAATTATGACATTACTGGTGATACGTATAACGCACAACATACATATGGTTGCAGATTATTGTCTTAACGTTACATCCGATGCCCTTCCATTCCAAACGAGGGGCAAAATGCAGTCAAACTCAACAGGAGAGGAAGTCTCTCATACGTGCGTGGCCGTCAAAAACACGCCCCCACTAACTTATGTAACGCGACTCATTTCGTTGACTGTCTCTTTCCTCTTCCCTGAATCACCCCCCCGCCCCCTTAAGAGACGTACTCGGAAATTTGTAGTTCCCACAGTAGTGTCATGCAGCTAGCGGAATGAAACACTTAAAGGTACACGTACAGTAAAAGTAAACATATTTGCTCCATTACAGATGGGTCTTGAGAAATTTTTTAAAATTCAATCAATAGAATTTACACCGTCCCCTCAACCTTTTGCACGCATAGCAAAAATCAGAAAAATATGTACGCTTATAAATAAATAAAAATGAAAATAAAATAATTTTGTTACTTCATATATTATGTCATAAAAAATTATACATTTCAATACAATTTGATTTCTGAATTGTAAAAAAAGAGAGCCCGCCCAAAAACCAAAATTTATTTCTCAAACATCTTTTTTAATAAGTGTTTTTTTTTTTAATGTTGTAGAATATAAATTTTATAAAATTACATTTTGTATCTTTTTTGTTCTATATATTTTTTTCGTAATGATATAATCAATATTTTAAATTTTGGTCAATCTCCAAACCAATCCCGAACTCGACCGATTTTAGCCATTTACAAACTCACCCAATGGTTTGCAAAAAAAAGCTTAAAATAATTACGAATTTCTTTTCAATAATTTTTAAAATTACGGATGTTATAGCTCGCACAGACATATATATATATATATATATATATATATATATATATATATATATATATATAAA
>KZ807749.1:214174-236152 GCA_000696205.2 Oncopeltus fasciatus | reverse complement strand
AAAAAAAAAAAAAAAATTCTTAATTTATAAGAAAATAAATTATTAATAACTATAACAGAATAGCCATTAATTCATAACAATAATAATTTTTGACTATTCAAACAAAACTTATTGTGTTAAACGGTGATGTAGTCAAGAATTGACAAGAAAAATAAATTTTAAAAAACCAAACGAAAAATTGGCGATATTTACAATGTGACATTCTAAATACAAACTATACCTAATATGTTGTTCATCTGACGGGTAAGCCTTTGCCTACAGAACCGATGTTTTTGTACCTTATGAGTAATGTATTGTTTTATATTGACTTGTTAAATAAATTAAATATATACCACTCATGGGAAGTTTATTAAAATAAATTTCTTCAAAATGATTATTCTCTCTCAGAGAACCCAGACAAACACAATAGCTATGAAAACCAAAGTCAATAACTTATGGGACTCGTACATAATTTTCTACGTCACAATAAATGTTTATAGAACATAAATATTTAAAGAATACATTTCACACACAGTATGTCCTCTATTCTTTTTATAACATTAACAATAACAAATATATTTACGATTTTATAATTCAGTCTTTCTTAATACTTCTTTCCTTTGGCAAATTTCAAGCAGTGGATAACTCATTCATTCCAATGAGTTTCATTCAACACACATGCTTACATATCGTACACCAGCATTACACTATTTTTTGCTCCTCCGTAAAACTATTATGTATGTTTCCAAACGAACTTCTATGGTACCAACTTGATTAACTTTCTTGAGAGAAATCTGCCAATACTGGATCACAAAATGGTCATTCATTTCACTTCTTGCAAGGTAGTTTTCACCAAGTATGTATCCCCCCCCCAGTCGTGGAGTATGAGCTGTGCGGATCGCATGCAAATTAGAAAGAGCAATGTCTGCTCTCGGCAAGGAATGCCTCTTGAATATCAAACAAGATATGTCTGTCACATGTGTAAATGATGAACGTAAAAAGGATGTAGCATGAATTTCTTAACGCATCTTGAATATATGAGCAACGAAAATATTCAAAACAATTCAGCCATTTTTGAAATAAGAAAAATTACATGTTTCAGCTTAATACAAAACTTGTTAATTAACAACTTTTTTTTGGTATACTTTGATATTTATTACACCATTCAAAACAATATTGATGGTCCTGTTTATTTCGTTCATTCCAATTTTAAATTACTTAACTAAGTAAAATTCAAAGATACGTTAACCTTGGAGAAACCACTTCTAAAAAACTTAAAACAAAATTATCATTACATAAGATATTGTGGGAAGAGTTCCCATGTTAAAATACCGACTGATACAGTAAGCCAAATGTCCTTGACCGTGAGAGAAAATTTAACAAAAGAGAACTCATCTATCACCTTTCAACAAAATTTTAGATGCGGTTTAAGAGACTCCAGATTTTTAATTTTAAAATTTTCATTTCAATTTAATTTGATTTTAATTTATAAAATCTCTACTTCAACTAATTGTTTTATATTCATATTTCAAAAAGCAATTTATAATAAGAAAAAATCAAATAAGAGAAACAATAACTAAGAAGAAATTTATTTACTGAGTTAATGAGAACTCTAACTTTTACAGTCAATAAAAGTGTCTAATAACATAGTACGAAGATAAAAGAAGTCTTAATTTCTGCATAAATCAGTTTTATGCATTGTTCGAAGAAGTGATCTGTTACAGTTTTTTGCCTTAAGAAAAATATACTATTTCTGCATGGGGAAAATAATTTTAGGACCAGTACAAAGGATTAAGATCTCTGTATTTTCGAGATCGCAGATGGAGTTTTTGAGGGATGTAAATAATGTGTAAAAGATAGGTCTAAGTACATGGCCTTGAGGAACACTTTAAAAAGTACTAGTGTAATTTTTGGAGGAAGCAGATCCTTAATAAACAGTAAATAAGCGTAAATACTCAATGTGTGTAGCATAAACTTGATCTCATTCAGGAATCTCTGAACCGGAAAAGATTGGTTGCCTAAAAACAGTCAGGAAGGCGTGTTAGCTGTACTCTTTTCGTTCAAGAATTCAATTATATTATCATTATATAAAATATTGTCTGGAAATTTGAATCGCATTGGAAAAAAGAGGGAAAAAGTAGTGCTTAAAATGTTATGTATCATTAAATTATTGTGTTGATACAATACAAATATTTTAATTTAGGATAGCATATCGGAACATGGTAATTATTAGTCAGATTTAACTAATTAACAATCCTACCCATTTCATTCAATTCCATAACTACAATACAAATTCGGATTTATGCAGACACACACATACATAAATTTAGTGTTCATTAATAATAATAATAATAATAATTAATTTATACCTATACAAAAATACTCCGTCACGGATTTATTTTCATATGCAGAAGCTAAGAAATACTCTATTTTAGGTGTTAAAAAAAAAAAAAAAAATATATATATACACTCATAACATAATTGTAGATCTAGTACAGTTCTTTTTTTATGAGACAATCCGAGAACTCACTCCACTCTTGTTTCTCAGGATTGATTTTGTTTTGTGGTTATTGAGTTTTACAGTTCATTTAAAATACACAAGCAACGATTCGAATTCTTCACAAATAAAAATGAATTTCATAAGATTTAAAGTTTTCGGTCATTAGTGGGACTTTTTTAAATTTAAACTACTGTTAAATTGGGGTAAACGTATTCCATGAATGTAATTAAAGATGATACTATTTTTTCAATCCATTTTTTATCAATCCTCATATCATATCCATAAAATATATTTTTTAAACATATTTTATATAAAAATATNCTTTATATAAAATATCTTGAAAAATATATTTTATTAATTAGAAAAATAATTATTTTATTATAGAGCATACATAGTTGCATTTATTATTTATTATATATACTTTCTCATTTGAAGATCCTCTAATTTTCATGCTCATACTTTTAAAAAGAATTAAAGTTTCACTTAGGCTATTGGTATATTATAACATGATTTAAATTATTACTGTAATTTAGCTTTATATTCTTAATAAAATCAAGATTCTTAATTTCATGTTGAAATATTCATTTTTTATTTGATTAAAATCCTCTCATCCCTCCAAATTTAATAATTACAAAAGATAAGCTGCTATTTTAATTTTATTTTGTTATTATTATATAATAATGAAAAAAAGATATGTTTGATTTTCGAATACTGTGGGAGGTTTAAAGTCAAAGAAATGTTGAAATTACTTTACAATATGTGAAAACTGCTACAGAGGAACTAAAATACTTTTATTGATTTACATTATCACAAAAGCACTATAATTTTACAGTTGTATTAGCAATAATAAGGTTTCAGAAAATATAAGTACACGGATGTATTTGATATTTCCTGCCCTCTCATGTGCTCTGTATTCAAGAAGGTAAAAATTGAAGTAGAAGCATTCTATATTTCAAAGAGATGCTTTTCACTTTATATGATTGAGTGAGTTGCTCGATAATCACATATTAGTGAATCCACAAAACTAATTCAATTACAATATCAGAAACTAATGAATTATTCAATCTGAATTTTGGTTCTCCGTAATAAAACGAAATAACTCTGATATCCTTCTCTTCTCAACTGATTATTTTTAAGTTCTTACAACAGCCTTAACAACTCACTTTTAGAAACTACAAAAATCGCAGTTAGATTTCACAACAATATAGAGTTTTCTATAATACATTAACTAATAGTAATCAATATGAGCAGTCACTCTACAAACTACTTATAAAAACCCATTAAAGATTAACAAAAACATTTGAATTAATCCAAATACTATTTAAAACATAAATTAAATCAGGAATATAGAAGTTAATGTTAATCTTTATAGTTATAAGCAATAATAAAAAGTATATTGATAAAATTAAATGGGCTAGGCATAAAAATGAATGATAATATGAAATGGGACAACCAACTGCATTGAAATGGGGAACCATGGACTACATCGACACACTGACCGTGGCCAGTTCTGTCCAGGAATTTTGCACGGTCCGAAAACTGGCAGGGTTAAACGGACTTTACTCCTTCATACTCCCGTTTTAGGACAGATATATTCATCTTAGAGAATACATTCTTGTTACTTTTGTGCAGTATTTATTTTTATTTAGCTTCTTAACGTTCCATAGATGGAATGCAAGTTAATGTGATAAGGAGAAGCCTTGAGCAGAGGAGAAATTAGAATATCAGTTACCAGTGGAATTTTATGTCTTATGAACTTTTGAGGTTGAAATACATAACAAAATGGCGCACATATGACTATGTATATGACGGTATGTTTGTAGAAGCTCTAGTTATGAAAATAAAAGTTACTTGATATTGAAATTTGGAAAGTTGAAGTAATTCTATTGTCTCCTCTAAAACAGTTATATATTCACTTCCTTCTTTTAAATATTCATTAATCTATCATTATGCACAAAATGGTATTATTTTATGTTAACTCTTGTATTTCCTAAGCGTAAATCCTTTTAGTAGTACTGTGAATATAAAGCTTTATCCATCCGCCTCGATCTTAATGCCTACTTCACTATGATAAGGTGATTAAAAGATCAGTGACTTATAAATTACAAATAAATGTTGTTTTGTTTATAAGTTCAATACTAGACATGTACATTAAGACTTTATTAAAGTTTGTTTTAGGGTTGAAACAAAGGGTTTCATAAATAATCGAACTACAATCGATAACACAACATAAATCATCAGCTTTGAAGTTGGTGGTCAGATTGATAACCATTTTTCGGTAGCATTATGTTTTCTGTGCATTTTCCTTATTTTAAACTGGATAAATACATTTCTTCTACCCAAATAAGTTTAATATAGCGGTTTTTTTGTGTTGTTTAAATCCAACCAGAATGTTATGAAAATAAAAGTACGACAGAAGGTAGGTTACAATGCGGTTTCTACTATTGGTTCATTCTACTTTAAAGATTGATTTACAAGCCAATCATTAAAGTTCAGTTATCTCTGGAACACGATTAAAGAAGTGAAACTACTTGTTTTTCCCCGATCAATGTTACCAAGAGATATGGCAGGGTACGTTGGCCAATTTAACTATTATCATTATTCTTTTAAATATATAAAATTGTACAGAAAAAGCAAGCAATAATTATTTTTTTGTCATCCCACAAATAATTTATTTTTTCGAACTAAGCTTCATCAGGCGATACTAAAAACATAAATTAACTTATCAGTTAATGATTAAAACATAATATAGTTACACTTTAAAAATAAAATATATTTTTCTAAATATTAATGAATTTTATAGATAAATTTATGTGCAATGATTAAAATATATTTTTATTAATACCCTACAAAGTACAAGGCGTGCAAGTAGACGTACACATTCTCACTCATGTGTTATATTAAGGTAGAATAAAATGAAGTAAATAAAACACTAGCTGACTGATTAGTGACGAAATTGTCTGCTGTCCAAAGACTCATTATAAGTACCTGTTTTTGACAGCAATCGTTATTTTTTTAAACTTCATTAGTTATTACATTCTACACATTTTTGTAAAACATGTAATGCTCTGGTTAATAGTAATAATAATATATACAATATATGTAAATATAAAAATATACATACAAAAAGAACTGTAATACATAAATATCCCATCGTTTTAACTTTTTTTGTTTAATTAATTAATTTTTAATTCCTCCCCTTTTGAAAAGAAAGGGGCTTAAATTGAAGTATTAGAGGTAACAATTAAATGAGCTGACAAAATTGAGGTCATAATATGGAATAGGAAATCATATTGGTATAATTTAATTTTTAAAAGCAAAAATAAAATATCAACTTCATTTGATTTCGTGCTACATAAAAAAATATATCACGTAGGAATTTAATTTTCCTATTANAGTTCTCGAACACATAACGTTAGCGAGGATTTGGTGTTGGGCATGGACTCCTTGCGACATGACGGAGCTTAGGCTCGCTGTTTAACTGATATTATTTAAGCCAGGAAAAAAAAAAAAAAAAAAGTAAATGTAAATATTTGTGCCAAGCACCCATTATTTAGGACAATGAAGTAATATGTATGACTACTAAATTTTCCTCTAGACTCTTTCTGTGTGCCCTGCAAAAGTCCCTTGTGGCTGGGTTTTTTATTTTTCGGAGAAAATTTTAAATTTTATTTATTAGAGATTTGAATTGAGGATAACCAAATTCGGTTAACCAAAACGTTAGAAGAGGTGTCTTGGTCTTAATGTTGTAAAAGAAGGAATCTGATAGCTCCTAATTGATAATCTACTCAGGGGACAATATCTCACCGAGACTATATCCCAACTCCTTACCTAAGTTGTTTTTTTATTTTCTTGTTTATTTATCTTGTTTACTCTAACTTGATACAACACGTGTTTGTACAAGCGTGTAAAATATAATATTATAAATTAAAAAAATATTTTCAACATACTGCACATAAAAATGTGGCTAAAATTTATAAAAAGAAAAATTTCAATTGTTATTTTAAAATTTTATCTTACAGAATTTTAATCAATCACTGATTTTTTTTTCGTGTGGGAAAACAATGTTTCTATCAATTCTTCTTTCTACTGGGCGAAGTTTAAATTAAATTTCAATAAAATTTTATTTGAAAAGTCCTCATCTACGATCTACTCCACCATCGGAGCTCAAGAATCTCTCAGTTTAGGTGCAAGAGAGAGATTCTTTTATTATAATGTTTCTATTTATTGAAGAACCAGATGAAAGCCAAAAAGCTTCGTAGAAAAAAATAAGATNTGTAGATATTTAATAAAATTTGAAACTATTAATATAAGAATCTTTTAGATGAAGGCACAATTTTCACAACACATAATATAAATTATTATTATTGATATTCAAATGATGTAAACACATAACATCAATTTTGAAAGCTCGGAATATTCACACTCCTGATTGTCGGTGGTATTATTAATGTTTCTTGTATCCAGACACTTCGTGAGGTTTCAATGTCTCTTAGGACATGATATAAGATGAGAAATTTAATCTGTGAAATCCTCAGGCATTAGTTCCGTTGAGTGGGGGTCGTTAAGGGAAAATAAGCAGGAATTAAATCCGGGGTGGTGGGTTCGGAAGGAAGGAGGGTGTTGAGAAATGCCGCTGTGGGATAAGCTGGAAGGCAGCCCCACACACACACACACACACGACAGCAATATAGCGGCCCTGCCCCGAGCTGCCCGACCGAGACTAAGGACACAACAGCCTTAGCGCTTCTCACCTTAATTAGAACAATTAGAAAGGTTTTTTTTCTCAAAAGATGCCTCTTGCCGCTAGCCAGAGCTGGATTTAAATCATCCAGGACTGGTGGGACTGCGGGTTCGAGTCACGTCCCAGGCTCGATTGAGTCGAGACTGAGAAATAAAAACCTTCCAAGAGTCATGGCTAATTAAAATCAGAATTTAAGAGAGCCAATCGAAGTGTTTCGTCGGAATCTGTTGCAATGCTTTCCTCTTATAAAGCCCTCGACAGTATGGCGCCCATCCTATCGTGTGCAACCTACCTCGAATAACCTCACACACTATTCCAGATACAGTTCTGAGATGATTTTAGTTGGGGTTCGGTCAAGGTACATCCAAAAAACACAAATTTAAAAAATATATTTTTTAATAAAGGATTATCTGCCAACGTTTCGGCTTAAATTGTAAGCCATCTTCAGGGCTGTAGAAATACAATGTCATGAGAATACAATAATAATTGAAATTAATGTAATAGAGAATTGCAATAATATAATGTGATATCAAGAGTATGAATGTAGAAAGCTATGTAAGAAAATTTAAAAAGATTTTGAAAACCAATTTGAAAATAAAACATGCAAACAACAACTTATTGACAAAAAAAAAATTGAATATCATTAAAGCAGTAATTTGCCACTCCTACCTATCATGAAGATGAGAGAGGACGTCCTGACCCTAAGTTCACATTTCCATGACTAAAGTATAAATTTTTCTTCTACACAATGTGAGAGGTAAAAAGGTAGGGGGGAGAAGGTAAGAGGCGGAAGGTACAAAAGGAAAACGGCCTGTTGCAAGAGAGGGCAATAAAAAGGACAAAGGAAATAAAGGAAGGGTATTATTGGGAATAAGTGACTTTGGAACTGGGAAAAATGTTTTGACAGGTTTATTGAGAAGGAGGGCTGATGGTTTTATTCTAGATACAGTTTCAACAGGTTATCCGAACATGACACATTAAGAATGAGCTAGAACTGCTTCCTGTAATCTCATCCAGCGTCTTATTTAGACTGCTCTAAGAGTTATTGTAAGCGTCTTGAATATTGTGGTTTTTTTTCATGTTTTTTTTTTTTTTTCCAGCTTAAGCGCTAAAATAATACAATACTTCCGAATGTGAAATCTAGATCCGAAATATATCCTCTACATTCTTTAATAGGATTTTATGTGTTACATAACATTCTATTGGAAACACATGGGGAAGTGGAAGAGACCACCCACGTCACTGTAATATTTATCATTGTATGTAGTTCTCGAACACATAACGTTAGCGAGGATTTGGTGTTGGGCATGGACTCCTTGCGACATGACGGAGCTTAGGCTCGCTGTTTAACTGATATTATTTAAGCCAGGAAAAAAAAAAAAAAAAAAGTAAATGTAAATATTTGTGCCAAGCACCCATTATTTACACTAGCTGTCACCTTGTGACGTATACCAACACAAATTGATGACTTGCATTTCAACATTTGTGTATACTATCTGACATTCTTTACTTGAACAAAAACTACTAATGAAAAAACTATAGCACCCTTAATTCTAGAATCCCAGTTACTCTGGATAACCAATGTCTGTAATTTAGTCTCTCACTCACTTAAAAAAATTTTAGACAAAATTATTTCCAGTGTAAGTGAGTCTATTGTTGTTTTTTTTTTTTTTTTTTTTAAATATTTGGGTTGAAAAAGCGGTCAACATAGTCTCTTAGATACACTAACGCACATACATATGAAATAATGTAATTTATTATTGCATAATAAATAATAATTTATTTACAGAAACCCTGATTTTTATCTTTAAAAAAATTGAAGGTGATAAATGAGAAGGGGCGTAGAGAACTAATTTTAACTGGCTTTGTATGAGACAGGCGAGTTTAGAAAAAAATAAATAGAAAAATCAAATTTCATTTGATATCCCATTAAATATTTAATAATCCATTTTGAATACCTAACATTATACATAATAATATCATACTTTAAGAAACTAATTAATTACTTACAATATTTTAAGTACTTGATATATATCAATGTCAAGTTGTTTTCCTTACATTTATAAAATGTAAGGCAATGGTTTTATCTTATGTCTCTCAATTTATTATTTTGTAATAAAACATTTTTTTTTTACAACTCCCTTATTTTATCATATAACCACTTAGGGTCATGGGGAGAGGCGGTTTCTGCAGGAAGCCACCCTATTCTTAAAGGTAAAATGTTAGTGGGAAACCAAAGAAAGTAGATCTTGCTGTTTTGATACCCTCACTCCTAGACATAACCTACAATCATGAAATAAGGTTTTATAAAGACAGATATCAAATAACATTAAATATATATATCAAAAGTAAGGAATTAAAAAAAAAGAAAAAAAAAAAAAAAGAGAGACTAATGAAGAATTGAAGCGCTGAAGAGAAGGATTCACTCCTTCACGGAGGAGAGGATTGAAGATAAGAAGAAGTGGTACTCCATTGACAGAGGATCAATGTGCTTTCTGGCGACTGGAGGTAGGATCACGTAGGACCGCAAGAAGACGACCACAGATCCAAATTACTGCTACCTTCCAGCTATTTCTGACAGCTTCCCGCAACCTCATCCCATCTACAGACATCTATCAGTGATTCATTTTTTTTTTTTTTTTTTTTTAGTATTTATGTGTTTATTTTTTTTAAATCTTATACTTTAAAAATCGCTCAAAATGTATAATTATTTACAATAATATAATACACAATTTTGGGCTACCTCTAAATAATATTGTAATCATCTAGTTGTTATCAGAATCATTATAATAATTTGGTAATGACCATCGAAGCCAGATACTATCTCTTATGCTATTCGTGGTAGATGAGAGATGATAAGAATTGTAATGGCGGAATTGAACTGAAATAATTTTTAAATATCAAATTAGGATCGTAGACACTTACATTTCATGTTATCCCTACTCTTTAAATCGGGAGTGAGCCCCGCTCTAGTCACTGCAAGAAGCAAGAACTCAGACAAAGCATGTGAGTTTTATTAGATGTTTTTAGGTGGGGTTCGGTCAAGGTAGATCCAAAAAAAAAAAAAAAAATGTATTTGCGGTAAAAAAAAAACTCTCTTTTTTTAAACCTGTGTGTTTTCCTTCACTTGTTTCGTCAGAACCATCTACATAACTATATCATATTAAAATTGAAAACGGATGTGACTATTTCTGTTTCGTTTTAGTAATATCGTATATATATATATATGNATATATATTAAATAGAAAAAAAATTAAATTAATTTGTAACTATTGGTGTTTTAAATTTTCAAACTAAATACATTAAAGATATTATAGGTAAATCAAAATTTGAAAGTGGAGGAAGATCTTTTTTTTTATTGGTATCGATAAATGCAAAGAATCAACTGAGAAAATGAACAATAAGTGTATGATTCTTACTCAACTAACTAAAAAAGGTCTAATACCCCCAAAAAAAATTTCAACTTTGTCTGAGCCATAAAATTTCTTACTTCATTACAAATCGATTTACAAATTAACAATATAATTAGTATTTTTCTGAACCGAGAATCCCCCTCCCCCCTTCTTTTGGCCCCTCTCTCCCAAAAATATATTTAATTGAGTAATGTTTAGTTAAATGCGGTGATATTTATTCATTTTAAACCTTTACTTTCTCTCGTTAATCACCTTCTACTTATGATCAAATATAAGATACTGCACTCTTTCCCTTTTAACTCTTATCCATTTACAATTGTTTTTGTGTTTAATTTTCTATAATGTTGATAGCCAAACACTTTTAGATTATTTAATTAATTAATCCAAATATTAATTAAAATAACCCAGATAAAAGAGCTCTTCCGGACTTGGAGATAGAAAGACATGAAATATTGTCTTTCGAGATTTTAGAACGGCTTGTGACGTTGAAATTGAGCCGCGATTCCGGAGTAGGAATTTAAGAGATGGGGAGAACACAAGAACATTTTAAATTCTGCTAATACGTTGTTTGTTTTTTTCGTTTTATAATTTATATATCTCACTCGAGTAGCTAAAATATGAATATTAGTATATATAACTAAAATAAATAATTCTTTATACATTAAATTAATTCAAGTAAATAAATACATAATAATAAATACATTAATTCATATAAATAAATTTTACATGTAAATAAATACATGCATGAGGTTATGTGTACATGTATTTGTGGAAAAGAGAGAGAGAGGGAGTGTGTACATACATGTATCAATGCATGTTACTTCTAATACTGGCTTTACCTACAAAATTAGCTAACAGGATGCTTGACTTTAAGATTTAAGACTAGGTTTTAAGATTTTTTTTTCCTTAAAAAAATGCTCATGATGAATCGATAAAACTTATTAATAGAATTATTTTAATTATTTTAAGTTAGATGCAATACAGTTTATGGCCTTTTTTTTTTAAGGCTATGGAATAAAGAGATAACTTTCAAAACTCCTTTGATTGAAGAATAATCTATAATTTTTATCCAAAGAAAAATATACATAAATGTCTGTGTGTTCTGGAATAGCTACTTAAAAAGAATTTTACACTGAAAAACAATATTTTGTCTGCCATGTTGAAGCCCACAACAGTGCTCTGAGCAAAGCAAAAGTAAAAATGTTTGTAATCACTCGGTCCAATATGCAGGAAGATTATAGTGACAAAGTCTGTAACCGTGGAAGCCTTCGAGAACAGGTCCTTCTGATATAATCTTTGGGCTGAATTATTTTTCAGTTGCAGCATATTTTCATTATTATAATAATAATTATATTTTACTTAATTATTTATATTTCTAATTTATTTGATTATAGTAAATAAGTTCCTGAAGACTTACTTATTCCACAATTTGATAGAATAGGCCATGGTGTGAATATATCATGCTTATTTCAAGTGCTTGTTTTTTAAATAGTATGCCAACAGTTTATAAAATTATAAGTCCATAATATTAATTTCTTTATTTTTCTTTAAAGTGATATATTATAAAAAGTTTTTAAAGCTAAAAAAGTTTTAGAGAATGTAAATATTTTTTTCAACTCAACAAGTGCAATATAAAGCTACACAATTCCATTACAGCTTTGTTTTTGGTAGCTCCTTGAGGAGTGCAATCAAATTATATCTTGATATATTATCAATGTTTTAGAGCTACCGAATTCGTAATTTAATATAATTCACATGATCAAAGTAATTCATAAACTCCCCCAAAATGATTTAGATGTGTTGCAAAAGTGTAAATGAAAAAAAATCTATATATATTATAATGTATATATATATTTATATGTATCTATATATATCTATATACATTGATAATCTTTACTTGCAAATTTAATAATCTTATATATATCTACCTTTATTCAAATTCATAAATTTGGGTAAAATAAAATTACGGAAGACATATTTATGATATTTATCAAATATCAGTATTTAGTACAAAATCAGTTATGTTCCCAACTTCGTGTATGATACCATTTTCTCTCCTTTTGTTGTGGGTCTCAAACCACTAGGCCAGAGCTTTTTACAGTTGTCAGCTAAAAAATAATAATGTTGCTTCAAGATCGAACGATCATTTATAAACCGTGTGCGCATGAATGTCATAAAACTTGATTTTCTTAAATAGACGACGGATTTTATTTATATAGCGGAGGGGAAGAAAGGGAGAGGGGAGATGTGGGAGGAAGAGGAGGGAGGAAGGGGGAGAGGGAGAGAGTGAGGGGGGGAGTGAGAGGGAGTGGGTGAGGTTGAGAGGGAGAGGAAGAGGAAGAGTGGGAGAGGGAGAGGGAGAGGGAGGGAGAGAGAAAGAGAGAGAGAGAGAGAGAGAGAGAAAGAGAGTGAGAGAGAGTGAGTGAGAGTGTGGAAGGGATACATCTTTCGGCTGGGGCTCCTTCTTCTAGCGCCTACTTCTCTCTTTGACTAGTTCTCTCATCTAGTTGTCTCTTCATTGTTCTTCCTCGCTGTTGAGCCGATTTAGAAAATACTCCCTCCGTCAGTCGAGTTGGACTCCTCATAAGTGAGAAGGCTTCCTGGTTTTGTACACAGGTCCCTCACGTTGTTTACCCACGATCCAGCGTCCACATGGTCTGCTAGCTGCTCACTGCCACTTACGTTTCTCGCAGAAGAACATTCCTACATTATTTTACTTTCTCCCAAGTATTTTGTGACCCTTTACTTCCTTCCCATATGCTCTTTATAGTTTAAGCGATTTTAAAGCTTTAACATATTATCATACCTTTTGTAATCCGTCTTCATTGGTTTCTGCAAACCATCTTCTGTTGGTGAGCGCTTTCGGACATTATCCTTCCTAGTGCCCTAGTGAATACATGTGTTCCCTGTCACTGTCTGTACCACTGTCCGACCATTATAACTCTCGCGTTTGACAGACCTTATCGCCCACAAAGCGACCGTTATAGCTAAACGACTCTTATTCCTGACGCATCTGACCAACCCACGGAATACAAAGGCAGTTGAATACAGACAGTGACAGTAGACAGCGCTCGCCAGCAGAAGATGGTTTTCAGAAACCAATGAAGACGGATAATAGAAGGTATGATAGTTCTATATTCATTGGTAGTTACAATAACCCTTTAGATTATTTACTTAACATATTATCTTAAGCACTTCTGTGGTCTCCAGTTCCAAATTTATTTATTGGAGGAGGTCAAATTTATTGATAAGTTCCAGTTTTTTATCCCTTTCTTCATACTTTCGTTTTTGAGCTAACTGAAATCTTTCTACTTTTCTTTCATTTCATACTATTTAATTTTTTTTTCCGCCATCTTATAACTGATGAAAGTAGTCATTATATGGATGGTCTGAATCTGATGGCGAATATAGTTTATTTAGTTCTCTGCAGTGCAATCTGGAGACACCCATGATATCTTATAGCGCGATTTATAAGGGAATAGACTATCAATACTTAGTCATTTCCAGTTGGGTCCAGTGGAACTAGCATACTGGGATCAACCATAGTTCTTTGTTACAAAATCCAACTTTTTGAAGTCCGTTCGGCGCGAAAACCTCTATCCCATTGATCCGGCAGTGCTTATTCATTCTGGTTATTGAAATAATGAGCTTTCGGGTTATTGGCCCACTGCTCTAAGTTAGATGAAGCGCTGCCTTCTCCGAGCAGAAAGAGCGTGGTTCCTCGCCATTCCACAGAAGTTTCGAACCCCTCCTATCCCTCACCGGCATTGCTGGGAGCACTCTCTTTGGCGAGAAGCCTTTGCGGTCCACGGGTTCCTTTTCTATGTATTCTGTCTTCGCCAGAAACTTCCCGTAGGAAGTCCTCCTTAAGAGGAGGCCAACGGTGTGTCCTTGGACAAAAGGGATTCTTAATCCACAACCTTGGGGACGTGCCGTACACGCAGTCAGAGGCACTCACGATCTTTTATAGTAGATAAACCGAAATCTGGGCTTTAATCATTAAAATGTTTTTGATGTTACTTTCCCAAAACAGTTTTGTAAAAGGCTGAAATAATCTGAAAGCTGAAATATAATAAATTTATAATAATTATAATGAGTTATGGAGACAACTCCCTACTCGTTTTCATGGTAGCCCTGAAAATTCTTAAGCCGAAACATCAACGAATATATTTTTGAAGAAAGAGCACTTTTTGTAGAAAATTGTGTTTTTAATTAACATTTTGACCTAACTCCAATTACCCCTTGAATCGTACATCTAAGAAGAGTTTCCTTCTTATCTTCTGCATTGTACCAGCCTAGAGCTAATCCAAATTTTTCTTCTCCAGAATTTTCTTAGTCTGTTTTTAAGATCAAATTTACCATTTATTTTTTTACGTGCATGAGCACGATGACGTTAGGGATGAAATGTCCTTTTGGATCCCGCGCGACGTACTTTATCTACTAGCCGACTCAAAGCTTAACGTACTTCTTCATGATTCTACTAGAGCTATCTATCATACCTTCTATTATCCGCTTTTATTGGTTTCTGTAAACCATCTTCTGTTGGCGAGCGCTTTGGGACATTGTCCATCCTCGTGGCCGAATACATGTGTTCATGATGAATACATGATTCTACTACTGTCAATTGGATACGGCTGTCCCATTACCCATACACATCAGCTCTCCTCCGAACAGACTCTTCAGTCCGATTCGCTTTTATCGGAACGCGAAAAAATGTTTTAAATTTACATAAGCTATCCACAATGTTTAAGTAAATCTTTTTAGACCTTACATACCCAGAAATGTTTTGATATATTCTCAAAATTGTCCATCTATATGTTGTTAACATTTAATTAATTTATTAGCGTTATATTTATAAGTGTCAGAGTGACATGAGCCGGCTTTCCATATATGTGAACGTTTCATATGAGATAAAAATTATTTTTTTATGGTATTTAATCCCACGTAAATTTTACTAATTTTTAGTGCAAGGGAACAATAAAAAATCTAACTGTTCCAGCCAGGACACGAACCTGGATCTCCTGCTATCCGGGCCGGTGCATTTACCAATTATGCTACCGGGGCCAGTCTGATAAGTTATTAAATTCCCCGCACTAGTGTCGAAAGTCCAACCTCCGATGCCGACGAATATACCGGCTTATGCTCGGCAGGGACTGACATTGTCAAGCAGTTTAAATGACAGTCCTGGCTGGGACAGTTAGTTTTTTTTATTCTGTTCCCTTGCACTAAAAATTAGTTACATATGAGAGTGTAAATAAAAATGAATGCCTTAGGGTAAGGTATTCAGCAGATGCCTTCCTCAGCATCGCACCCCGTATGAGACGTGCTCTGTCTCTCAGTTTCAGCTTATCTTATCTGCGAGACTTAGTAGTGCCCTGCAGTAATTATACTTTAGCTGAAAGACTATTACTGTCGCATAAGTTTTAAATCCATCATTCTAAATATTTCTTATTGTGAATCCAAACAGCTCTGTAAATTAACTAATGCTTACAACCTAATATATATATACACACACACACACACACACACACATACACACACTCTAGCAGCTGCGATGTGTAGTAATAAAGAATGCATAGAAAATGAAACACTCGCGGCTGCGATATATAGTAAACAAGAACAGGTGGGATAGAGAGTGCAGTGCACTCACAAAAAGAAAAAATCCCAAGAGGAAAAATTTTCGGGGATCTGTCGCCCTTCGTCAGTGAGGAGTGAAGAGGCTGGTGTTTGGCGGATGTAGCTCAAAGGAAGAGGAAGGCGATTGGGCTTTCCCTAATCCTCTTATTGTTGGCAATTGATGCCAGGTGTTAAAGTGGCTTTGAGTATGTGGATATAGGCGCACTCTCTCGTTACTCAGCAGGAACCTGTTCAGAACCACAGTCCTCTCTTCCCTTAGCAAGGCTCAGAGTCGTTTAATGAGTTTTAATGACGTTTCCCAAGTTCAAGTGATTGAACAACTTCTCGACACGGCTTCAGATTTGCAACTGAAGACGAGAGTGCGCCTATATCCACATTCTCAAAGCCACCTTAGTACCAAAACAAACCAGTCTCTTTTCACTTCTCACTGACGAAGGGCGAGAGATCTCTATCCCACCTGTTCTTTATTACTATATATATATATATATTTGTGGTATATATTAGTTTAAGTTTCTTTTTCTTATAATCGATATGTATAAGAACAGCCTAGATTGATATTTTAAAAATATTTGTCCCTTAAAATTTATAGTTTTTAGGATATATATTTAGGGATAGTTTGAATAATAATATCATTGATAAGACAACGATGATTGTAAAATATACACATTTTCCCATTTGTTTGAGTCGCCATGCAATCGAATTTCCAAGGATTTTTGGCTATAGTTACAATATTTAATTATTGACTACACTTATACTATGGGAAAGTTATTTGCACATCAAACTAGAGGTTTGATAAACTTTATTTGATGTACTTTTTCTCTTATTTTATTTATTGTAATAAATGGAATGCATTCCATGCTGCCATGGAATGGAATGTATTCCATACTGCCATTTAGTACCAAGGAAGAAGATGTTTATATATANACACGGCTTCAGATTTGCAACTGAAGACGAGAGTGCGCCTATATCCACATTCTCAAAGCCACCTTAGTACCAAAACAAACCAGTCTCTTTTCACTTCTCACTGACGAAGGGCGAGAGATCTCTATCCCACCTGTTCTTTATTACTATATATATATAAATAAAATTTTGAACGGACCATATATTTAGCCATATATTTATTTTCTAATAAAAAGAGTCAGTGAACCTTTAAAACTTTTTCTAAAGTCATGCCATGTGAATGGCTTGTTTTCCTTATGGGATGTCTGTTAAAATTTGTGACTAGTTTAGGAGTATAAATTCCGGGGTACTCTTCAGTGGAGCTCCTTGGCAGTTAAATGAGAAGGATGCCGTATCAGCAGTGGGATGGCAGAATAAAGAAGGCGATTAATGTTTTTGAAGGAAGCAAGGCTTCGAGAGTCTAACGGCTAACGGTCCTATCAAGTCTGAGCAATAAGACCAACGGTATTAAATATTGAAATACAACGACCGTTACTTCAAACTCTCCCTTCCTTCAAAACAGAAAATAAGATTGCGAAGTCTTTTTATTTATTTATTTTTTATTTTTTCCTCTACCAATCTTAGAACAAAAATATTACACAGTCATTAAATATGATAAGAAAGAAGATTTTTCAATGCTTTAATTAGACAAAAAAATTAATCAAACAATTATTAACAATGAATAATTAATGAGAGGGAATAGAATAAAAAAATCTATCTGTCCCAGCCAGGACTCGAACCTGGATCTCCTGCTATCCGAGCAAGCGCGTTACCCGGTTAGCAGGAGATCCAGGTTCGAGCCCTGGCTGGGACAGTTAGATTTTTTATTCTATTCCCTCTCATTAATTGTTCAAAATTTCTGTGGGATAATAAACCAAAACCAAATAATTATTTACTTAACAAAGAATATTTATTACATTAGTGTTTAATGATATATTTTATGCCAAAAGAGGGAATTAGTGAATGTCAATTCGTTAAAAGCTGTACCTAGGCTGTCCGATTCGATAGTATGATGTTCAATTTATCAGTAGCATTCTTAAATATATTCATCAATGCGATTGCTTGTGAAATTGAATGTAAATTATGAAAAAATTCACGTGTGCATTTATTATTCTTCATATTTTTTTTTTCACACTTCAAGATTTGACAATTTAGTTTTAAATGGTTTACTAAAAGTTCGAATTGGCCGTGGATAACTTTATTATATCCTCAATCCATATATATGATTTTTGTTTAAAATTTAATTCTGGGGGTTAAAGAATATTGTGGTTAAATATGTCAAAATGGGAAGAAACAGGTAGAATGGAAGTTTTCAGAGTTGAACATCCTGGAAGGCATTTAGTTTTAAGTAAGGAAGGATTACTACTTTCTCCAGGTACTACCTCAAGAGCTTAATATGTCTGGCGCCACTGGAAAAACCAATGAAAATGTTCCTCGCCTAAGGAATACCTGTCGTCATAAATCATGGTTTAGGATCAGCAGGTAAGCAAAGGTACCTCCTCAGGAGATTAAAATTCACAGCTTGAAAACCTGAATGGCAAGCAACAAAAGCGATGTATCAACAAAGACTAATTTTGCTAGATATTTACGTTGTCCACAATTTTATAGTTTTGAACAAACCCCAAATAGGATCTTTGAAGAAGAAAAACATTTTTTTCTAAATCATGTCACGGTACCAACATGCATGACTTCCGTATCTCCTGAAGTATAGCTAAAACAAAAGAATAACCTAATACTTTAGTATACGTGGTATAAATACGTGGTACGAGGTATAAAACGTGGTATACCTTACCTACCTTCTAAGGTTATTCTTTAAAATGAAGAGAAGAAAAGTTGAAATCAGAACTGTTGTAAATATTATGTACACATATAACCATTATTATAAAATAATCTAAAAGGTTATTTTCACTACCAATGAATATAGTGTCACTGTCTGTATTCAACTAAGTAGAATACAGACTGTGACAGTGAACACATGTATTCGGCCAAGAAGATGGACAATGTCCGAAAGCGCTCGCCAACAGAAGATGATTTGCAGAAATCAATGAAGACGGATAATAGAAGGTATGATAGTAACATTATTATTATTAGATGTTTTTTTGTTGGGGTTCGGTCAAGGTAAATCCTAACAAAATACAAATTTAAAAAAAAAGTGTAGCTTTTGCAAATATTATCTGCCAACGTTTTGGCTTACATTATAGGCCATCTTCAGGGGCTGCCTATCATAAAGACGAGAGGGTACGTCCTGTCCCTAAGTTCACATTTTATAACTCAGATTTCTTCAGTCATGAAAATGATAACAACTTAATGTAAGCCGAAACGTCGGCAGGTAATTTTAAAAAATACACTTTTTTTTAAATTTATATTTTGTTTGGATCTACCTTGACCGAACCCCAACAAAAAATCATCTATTAATAATAATATCTACCGTCAAAAAACTCTCCATTTGAACCAATTATTATTGTTTATCATTATAAAATTTTGTTCAACGTAAACATCTAGCAAAATTAGTCTTTGTTGATACATCGCTTTTGTTGCCTGCCATTCAGATCCTAAACCATGATCTATGACGACAGGTATTCCAAAAGTCCAAATACCACGTTTCCTTTCTTTTTTTTTTAAATATGAGGTCCCACCCAACTTTGAAAATTATTTAAAATATTTCTCTTAAAATGCGTTTTTCTTTAAATGTTATAGAAGTTCTTGTTATAAAATTAAATTTTACGCCCATTTTGTTCCATAGATTTTTATTAAACTCTAATCGTAATGAAAATATTTTTTGTCTTCGTTAAGATTAGAGTTAGATATTTTGCTATCCTCATAATTCTCCCCCCCCCCTCCACGATTTCAGCCATTAAAAATTAATTCAATCTTTTACAAAATGTGCTTATATACATATATGTTAATAAATTAATTTTAACGGACCATATTTTTAGCTTCTACAATGTAGGTTCGGTGAAGTTCTGTTAAAATTATCAAGCTATTTTCAAAACGAGAATAGTTTGATTTCCCCATAAGAAATCTCCCCCAAAAAATAGTGGTCGCTGGAGCTTATTGATACACACGTGTATTAAGATCGCTATCATACACAATTATCTATTTTAAATATACTTTGATGAGGCTAATGTGAATCTAAATTCATTAGAAACATAAAGCAGAGAAGAATACGTACTCACTACTTTTTGATAGCCGAAATATCGGGAATCGGAAAACGTGCGTTATACTTTAAAAGGAGAGTTTTTTGTCCGTAGATATTAATATTAGATGATTTTTGTTGGTGTTCGGTCAAGGTAGATCCAAAAAAAAAAAAAATACAAATTTAAAAAAAATGTATTTTTTTAAAAGATTATCTTCTAACGTTATGGCTTACATTGTAAGCCATCTTCAGGGCTGCCTATCACGAAGACGAGAGAGGACGTCCTGTCCTTAAGTTCACATTTCCATGACTAGAGATGGCTTACAATATAAGGCGAAACGTTGGCAGCTAAATAGCAGATAAATACACTTTTTTTAAATTTGTATTTTTTTTGGATCTTACCCCAACTAAAATCATCTAATAAGTTATACTTAAAAATGTGTTTAAATTAAGCAGCCATATGAAAATCAATTTAAATTAATTCATTTTTAGTATGCTGTATTTATTGTTAAAACTCACTAAAGTAAGATTGTCATTGCTAACTCATTTTTCTTTACGTGTGAATTGTTTTTATTGAAGAGTTTAAAAAAAAATTTTTTAATGGAGAAATACAATTTTGTATAAAATTTGCATTAGTTAATTTAATAATAATTTAGATAATAGATAGTATCAAAAAGGAACCCTCTTGCGGTATCGAGTTACAACGATCTTAAATAAATTATGAACAACTCACTAAAGTAAGATTGTCATTGCTAACTCATTTTTCTTTACGTGTGAATTGTTTTTATTGAAGAGTTTAAAAAAAAATTTTTTAATGGAGAAATACAATTTTGTATAAAATTNATAAATATATTTATATTTTTTTTTGAGGTGTCTTTTGAAGGACTAACTTACTTTATATAAGAAATTGACTGTCAATGTCAAATAACCTATCGGGGAATGTTACTTTCTACCATAGTTGTTCAACTATATCACTGTATACCAACTAGTGGTTTGTGCCTGAACAATTCGCTTTAAGAAATGTGTGCCAATGGTTATTTTTGCCCTGGAAACTAGATATGTATCACGTATTCCATTGTCGGGGGGTTTTCTCTTACCTCCATCCCCCCTACCATTTTTCATTGTCCGTTTTTAGTTATTAACGAACATGTTCAAAAGTTTACAAAAAAAAAATCTTAAACGTCTAGTCTGGTTATTTTCCTTTAAAAATTGTGGATATGAACAAACAAAATGCTACCCGTACAAAGTGAAAGTCTACATTTTCGACTTTCATTGTTCTATTGTACATTTGAGGATATTTTTAAAATCTACCTGACGTCGTACCTACGCGAATAGCAGGATTACCTGTAGGGAACTGTGCTAACGATCTGATTGTTAAATCACGTTTCACACAGCCTTCCTACCATCTTTCATAGAACCTCGACCTTATTTTTAATTGAATAGCAGTTATTAGATGATTTATGATCATGAGAGGTATCACACAGGATATTATTAGCTATATATTAATTAATATGACTGATTTTTTGAAAAATGTAAACAGACATTTTTAACTCGATTTATGTGATTATAAATGTGGTTAGTGTAATATTAATGATTTCAAAAATTACAGACACTAAAATGTATATATATA
>KZ807749.1:186755-204966 GCA_000696205.2 Oncopeltus fasciatus | reverse complement strand
TATAATAAGATAATATATATATATATATATATATATATATATATATACAATACTTCTGATAAGTTCAGATATTGTTCAGACATAGGAACAGTAGTTGTGAGAAGGATCTACCTAGAGGTTGGCCTGCTGGTTACATACACGACAGTAATTACAAGAGAAACAAGTAATTTATATGTTGCTGAGTGAACCTGAATCGCGGGGAATCCACGTAATTACCATTACTAATGACGTCAGCCGTAATGATCGGATGGAACTTTGGCGGTAGGCTAAGGGAAACATAAAAACGGATCCACGCTGAACAGAGCATTAGTTGGCGAGGGGAGGTTTGAACCCCCTTTGAAATTTGTGGTTAGAAAGGAGGTAAACAGTTTATAAGAAATCCTTCTAAGGGTATAGTAACATTTAACTACAGTATCATAAATAAAACTTAATAAATTGTGGAAAGATTGCCTTTATTATTAGAGAACAATTCGTGAAAAGTGTGTTTAAAGTATATTTACTAATGGACAGTGGAAGATAAATATGATTTTTTACGATACACACTGAAAATCAAAATATGATTTCTTTGCATTTTATTCAGAGGACGTCTGTCCCTAAGTTCACATTTCCGTGACTGAAATAGAATAAAAAAAGTTGCCAGTCATGGAAATGTGAACTTAGGGACAGGACGTCCTCTCTCATCTTCATGATAGCACTGAAGATGGCTTACAATGTAAGCCGAAACGTTAGCAGATAATCCTTTAATAAAAAATGCATTTTTTAAATTGTGTTTTGTTTTAGTTAATGCAAAGGAATAGAATAAAAAATCTAACTGTTCCAGCCAGGACTCGAACCTGGATCTCTTGCTAACCAGGCAAGCGCGTTATCCTATTACGTTATCCTAAAGCGTAATAGGATAACGCGCTTACCCGGTTAGTAGGAGATCCACGTTTGAGTCCTGGCTGGAACAGTTAGATTTTTTATTCTATTCCCTTGCATTAATTTATTTAAATTTACGTGGGATTAAAAACCACAAATAAAACTAATATTTATAAATGAAAATAAAAAGTAAATAACGAGAGTCGATAAATAGCTCGACAATGTCAGCTCCTTCGAGTATAAGACGTATGTATTCGTTCTAGACTCTCAACACTAGTGCTGGGAATTTAATAAGTTATCTGGCTCTCCTGATAGCGTAATCGGATAACGCGCTTGCCCTGTAAGCAGGAGATCCAGATTCGAGCCCTAGCAGGGACAGTTAGATTTTTTATTCTCTTCTCTTAC
Source organism: Oncopeltus fasciatus (assembly GCA_000696205.2). Lineage (NCBI taxonomy): Eukaryota > Metazoa > Arthropoda > Insecta > Hemiptera > Lygaeidae > Oncopeltus > Oncopeltus fasciatus. The sequence continues at coordinate 203,703 of KZ807749.1, read as the reverse complement.
ATTAATTGATTGTTTTTTATTCTTTATTTTTATATATGCTTCATTCAGGAGCCGCGTGAACTAAAACATTTTGCAATAAAATGCCTACCGAATATAGTTTCTATATTATAAAAATAAGAGGACCTGCCTAATCCTCGAAGTTACATTCTTTCCTTAATGTCAGTTTTCGTAAAAAAATGTTTTTCGAAAATTACCTTGTAAACACTTTTCATAATGTTAACAATAAGGAATATATTTAAGATTGTAACTTTGAGGATTGGGCGGGCTCCCTTGTATTTAAAATATAGAAACCTAATTCGGACTTTAGGCTNTGCGAGGAGCGGTGCAGACGGGAAGGGGGTGAACGCCCTCCGCACAGCTAGAGATGGGGCTAGTCAATGGGCTCTCTGATTCACCTCCCCCCACCCCTACCTGTGTGCCTTATCTCACAACAGCTGATTTCGGGACTGCCTCTCTCCCACCAGCCCTCTCAGCTGATTCATTATTGACCCATGACTGCCAACTGCAGCTCCTTAAAATCTTTGTTGTTGTTAAACATAATCTATAAGCTCTGTTTTAACACAGTTAAGTGTTAAAAATAAATTTATAGTGTTATAAATCATCTTAAGCTTAAGAAGATTTATACATTAGAGATAAAATTCCATCCAAACTATCTATCTATCTATCTATCTAAAAACTAAACATTATTTTTATTTAATCAAATTTGTTTTGTAAATTTTTACTCGCGAATCTATTTGGGCATATACTTTACTACACACATTATACAAGTTATCAGTGGAAAAAAAAAAAGTTACTTTTAAAATATTGCTTTTAGTACCTCTACTGAAATGAACTACTGCAATAGGTGTGAATAAACAACACTATAAACCCACTTGAAATGATTAGTTTGACGTTTGCAGATATTTTATTTATAAAATGAAAATACTCAATACTTATAATAATTATCTCTTTCAATAAGAGATTATTATAAATTTTTTTTTGCAAATTACTTGTAAAAAATTACCTTTCATGCCTATCTATTTTTTTTTCAACTGAGCCTCAAGCTGTAATAACAGTAAAATTTAGGAATTTATTTACAAGAAGTTAAAAAAAAAAAAAAATCTTAAGTTAACCTGATTTTATTTAATGATATTTTATAAGAAAATTTCATGTGCCCGAGTTCAAATCACTCTAAAAAAATATTATGTGAGAATGGTCGGGGTTTCGGCCAGGCTAAAAAAATATTAGAAGCTCAATCTTATTATTTAAAATGTAAACTGCAAGGCCTATGTCATTATGGTTTTCCGTGCTTACGTTATTTCCATTCCTAAGTTCTATCAAATTTTTAGATATAGAGCTATGATACTGTGATACGGTATTTTAATGATACTCTGAATATTCTATTACAAGCTCCAAACAATTCATGGTTCATGCCAGGCGAAAATTGTACTCTCAAATTTGTGTGTGTGTATATATATTCCTCTCATATTATCCGTATAATAACAAATATATAATAAATACTTCTTCTGGGCTTCATCATGCTGAAAAGTCCATTTTGCCAAGCTTTTGCACATCTTGTGATGGCTTTTTCAGGGCTGGAAGTAGAATAAGAATTTAATACCCCCTCATTCCACTTTTAACTCTGAAAAACTTATCACATGGTGCACGAAGCTTGGGAAAAATTAACTTTTTAGCTTGATGAAGCCCAGAAGAGGTATTATGAACTATTAAATTTCTAATTATTTCCCATTTGTCAATTAAAAAAAAATATTAATATATAATATTTGAAAGTATGTATAATATAACATACTTATAATGTAATTAAAGGTAATAAGAAGGGATTTAAAATCCAAATCATAGTATAATATTTATCTTAACACCCAATCAGAAGAAAAAGATCATGGATTCACGATTTATAGCGCTTTCGAGAATCAGCTTATCTAGTATCGTACCACCGTGAACCTTTTTAGGAGAGCTGATTTAATATTAAAATGGGTGGAAAAAAGAAAGTGTGTCCGTAGCTCGGTTGGCCTAGATGGGTCCAACAAGGGTGTTCACAAGAAAGGCTGCATATAACCGCTAAATGGGGTGGTATCGTGTGTGCATTCAAGCTCAATCCTACTGAAAATTCTTCGTCAAATTGAATATCTCACCAAAGTGTGGCTGTCCTTCCATAGGTGCAAAGGGCTTCAGCTAACTCAAAAACATTAATGTTTACTAAATTCCTAATAAATGTGTCAGTTTGTGTTTGTCTCATAATTTTCTTATAAAATGACATTATATTTTATATTTTTCCACATGTCTAATTTATTTATTTTTGTTTCAGAATGATACAATTCAACATATTCATACTGTTCTTCTGCTTAGGAGTGATAATAGCAGGTAATGCCTAATTAGAATAATCGCATGATACTAACACAATACTCAAAAGGAGAGTTTTTTGACCGTAGATATTATTATTAGATGATTTTAGTTGGGGTTCGGTCAAGGTAGCAAGACTACCTTGACCGAACCCCAACTAAAATCATCTAATACTAACACAATAGTATATTTGACTAGCTGATCATATATCTGATTCCATTTTGTAACTTAATATTGCAAGCCATGACAATAAAATTCATCGCATAGTAGGTTTCTTTATTCTTTAGTCATAGAATTCAGAATATACGTTGAAAAGGTTAATTTTGAACAATTAAAAATGTATTGTACTTTGGGGAAAAATACCAGATTAAAAAATCGCTAATGAATTACATTATTAAAGTTGAAAAAATTGAATTAAAAGAATTTATCATAAGAAATTATAAGATATAATAAATCTAAAATTTAATTTTCAAAGAATTGTATTTTATTCTATATAAGTTAATATATTAATATCCTTAGTATTTTAAGGATAATATTAAAATATTTTCCTTCCTCTAATTTAAATCGGGAAATCAAGATTCTTTCCGTAAACCTTTGGTTTAGTTCGTTAATATCTAATATAAGGAAAGTGTATGGTAGAGGGAGGGTGGGAGGAGGGGTTAAAAATTAAAGTTTACAGGTGAAACATTGTTTATATATCCGTTACTTATTTCATGAATAATAATCATACAACTTTTGATACTTGAAGTGTAATCTTGCAATTTTATAACATTTTAGTCGAAAAAACACTTTTGAAAAAAGGTAGCTAAAACTAGATATATATGAAAAGGATTAAAAAACCATCCATCTCCCTTCATCATTCTTTTAAATACATATAGAAATATATATATATGCGAGTGTGTGTGTGTATTGGCTCTTAATTTAGTCATTTGCACAAGCTTTATGAAAGAACATGGGAAATCTGCTTATTTATGCAGCTTCTACCTAGTGGTTTTTAACTTTTAAAATATCATACCTTCTATTATCCGTCTTCATTGGTTTCTGCAAACCATCTTCTGTTGGCGATCGCTTTCGGACATTGTCCATCTTCGTGGCCGAATACATGTGTTCACCGTCACTGTATGTATTCAACTGCCTTAGAATATATTGCATTTAACTGTGAGAGGAATCGGTGGAAGTAAATAACATTTGGGAAGTAAATAACTTCAAGCCCTTTGGCTTTATGGAAGTAAGATTTTCAGAAGAAGGAATGATGTTGTAGCTGTTCTTTAAGAGTGATTGATCCAATATATTGTTGTTGTGTAGAGATGTGAGTGGGCTTGCTGCGATGGGAGTGCAGCTATCGAGAGGAGCCGAGGACCCCTGCAGACGAGGCCCGGGCGCTGTGGTCATTCAACCAGTCCTGTCTTCCCCTTTCGACACGGACCCCGTACCACTAGGTTTTTTCTGCACCTCTCAGTCCGCCTCTCCTGTTTTTTACTGTTATTATAACGCCTCTTTTGTCGATCCTCCCTCACCCCCTCTCTTCTCCCCACAACCTCCTTACCGGCATTGCTCTTGAGCTCCATTCCAGATCGCCCTTCCACCAGCTAATCTACTTAAAGCTTCACCACTTCCGCAGGTCAGTGTCTACGTGGGGGAGATTGGATGAGGCCATGAGACGTTCTCCGTAGACCCTGATCTCTTTCATACTTCATCTTGGGGATTTTTTTTTTACTATTTTACTCCATGCGGTTTTGTATCCTCGGAATATATATTGCAATTTTTGTAAATTTAATAAGTATTTATAAATCGGAAAATATTAAATTTCATGAAAGAAAAAAACTATCTGTTACGTATGTATTTACCATTTCTTCTTCCGGGTTGGACCGTGTCAAGTTGTTGATAGTTGCCGAGCTTTCGAACATCATGCGATGGCTTCTTCAGGACTGAATAGAGAATGAGAGCTGGTTTTTAAATCTAGGTGGTATATGATATGATATATTTAAAAAAAACAGCTCTCATTCTCTATTCAGCCCTGAAGAAGCCATCACATGATGTGCGAAAGCTCGGCAACTATCAACAACTTGACACGGTCCAACCCGGAAGAAGAAACGGTAAATACATCTGACGTGAATATCTGTTACATAGTTAGACAGCAATTAGATCAATATTTGTTGACAGAATATACCTTGTATTATTAGATTCCTTCTCGAAGCGAGATATAGCTTCGGTCCTATACCAGGAATCCTTCACTAATCCTACCAACTAAGTGAACTATAAAAATATTTTCCTTTCAATTAAAAATAATATATATATATATTTCTATCCTTTAGACCATCTTTAGTTCGATTTCAGCTATTAAATCATACAAATGTTCTCTTTAACATTTGGCTGTATTTCTTAATGGCTCAACAACCGTCTTGAAACTCCAAGAATAAGTATTTGCTTTTAAAAATTTCAGTATTTAAATAGAATGATCCTACATCAAACAGCCATTAAAGTCTTTCACGTAGAAGCTGTGTTTACTGTGCAGAATTACCATTTTTCATTAAAGGTGGACTGTATTTAGAGAAAATGATTAATTTAATATTACAAAGCGTGTTTTATAAATTTTTTTTGTGTCAACGCAAAGACATGAAAGATTTTTTAATATGTTCTTCCTTTACTCAATAAATGAATTTCAGCCAATAAAGATGAATCCAAGGGCTAACGTAAACAGGTGTTATTGGCTTTTATAGACAGCTAGATGGCTAGTCGCAAATCTAGTCCAGCGATAGTGAATTCTTTAGGGGACTTGTCTTTGCTTCAGTGTGTTCAACATCTGAAGGCCCCTCAGAGCTGTCCAAAAACATTAGGATACTCAATACCAGGCAGGTTAATGGGCTCCGGGCAGCCAATGTTCTCAGATCTGGAATATTTTATAAACTTCATAGTTTCTGTTGAAGTGTTTTAAGTGTTTTAGGACAGATCAGAGGGGCCATCAGGTATTGGGCACACTGTACTTCCCAGAGCCTTACGAATATTTCATGATCAGATTAATGTATGTGTGTGTGTGTTTGCGTGAGTTCGTGCGTGCGCGCGCGCGCGATTCTGTGTGTGTGTGTGGGTGTTTTAAAGTATTATTATTAATATCTCTTATATAAAAAAGAACCAAACCATACAAAAAATATTTAATGTGATAATTTTGAAGGACTACATTTTCTGTATTTAGTGATTGGATTTTCTTACTCGCAACATTTATATAAATTATCTGTTAGAAAAGTAAACTAATTAGGGATAACTTTATAATACAATAAAATGCTAATTTTAAAATAAAAATTTTTAATAAATGATAGAAAAGCCATGAAACATACATCATACATATTTTCCTTAATTATGGGAATCTCAAAATTGGCTATTGATTTGAGTGAATTTCAAACACCTATTTCTGATTTGACAAAAATTAATACTAAAATTCTATTTTTATTCTTCCAGTTCCAATTAAAAGCAGTATTGGACGAGTTCGAAGAGATGGAGAAAGCGCCTTGAATACCACTTCCGAAGCCAATGGTAATAATACTTATTAGTAATACTTAATATTAAGTTATTATCTTTTGGCAAATAAGTTAACCATTACCGTATGCTACTACAGGAGACAATTTAAGGATGACATTTAAGCTGCCATCTGGACCATTTTAGTTGTTTTTTTGCTGCAATTTATTAATATTAAAATATGAATGGCATAAAGTGCACTTCAGCTTTTTCATTGTTGGTACAAAGCTTGATAACAGCCAAAAGTCTTTGTACTTTACTCTAATTAGAGCATCTTAAGCGTGAAAAAAAAAATTGTAATTGTGGGTGGTTCCATCAAAGCTGTACATTTCAATGACTCCTATACTCATTTTTCTTTTTGCTATGGCAGTTATGATGTGTGTGGGTGGTTAGAAATACCTATTTTTTATTACATTTAACAGCTTTATGTTGTTAAATTAAATGTTATTTAATTCCTTACTAAATCTATTTCAATATTGTTTTGGATTCACTGAAAAACATATCACATTTTTCTAACATAAGTAATTTATAACTGCCTTAACGGATGATTTTTGTGGCAGTTCCACTGAAAGACAATTAAAATGTGGCTCTTAAGTTCCGAAGCCCTTAAATTAAAATCTTAGATTGTTCTTTATAAAACGCAATTAATTAGCATTTACATCAATTTATGGCTCTCCTAATAATTCTAAAATAAACTTATGAAGAGCATGCCTTAAATAAAATTCAATGTGTTCTTAGGCTAACCTTGAAGAATTCAACACGATATTTTTCAATTAATTGGCTGATCATCGCATTCACTTCTAACGTAATGAATGTTTTTTTTTTTTTTTTTTAAACACCTTTTGAAACTGAAATTTTGTTTCTATTTATCAGTTTATTCTTTACTAAAGTATTTATATTTCATAGAATACTAGGGCATCCATTAAAATTTTTTGTAATTTAAAAAAAATAAATAAGGAAACACAGAGTTTGGTACATTCAATTTAAATGGTTTGTTTAATTTAAACCATTTTCAAGTAAGAGGAGTTTCTTTTCCAGTCACTACCTTCATAAGAAATAGGGAACTATGTCCGACTTGCTTTTACAGTTAATCCTTTTGAAGTTAACTTATATTTCAAAGTTACTTACTTCCTTGGACTAACCTCCATTAAGCATCATTTAAGCATCAACAATCAAACAATTCTTGGTGATAAAATGTATAGTATTATGGGCTACGGGTCAATAATAATTAAGAACAAAGATTAAATTGAAGTTAATTTTTTATAACAAATAAATACAACTACTTATCACAATTTAACCTAATACCCATTCTTATGTAAATAAATACATACATAAATAAAAAATACCAATTACTACCAATTAATAAATATTTACAAATGAATTAAATGTGCTTATTTACAAAGATACGTCAAAATAACTTGCTAATTACTGTCTTTTATCATTTCACTGTTATCGGCACTGGAAAGGCTACAACCAGCCCGACGCTCTGAGACACGCTACTTGGCACGGAAACTGACACTGTGTAACACTGACTGTTTTTATATCTTCATAGAAAGAGCGTGGCACGCCTATAAAAATCTAATAGCTAATTTCTATTTAACCCTAATTTCCTTTTCGAAGAAAGGAAGCAGGTGACATCCTCAAATTGGCCTCTTTCTTTATAGGTCTGGTCCTCTCCTCTCGTCATATGCTTCCCTAGTCCTTAACAATGAGGAACATTTTATCACCAAGAGTGACAGAAAATTCCATATTAAATGACGCCTCAACAAGATCTATTTCTTCAAACGTACCCAAATATTATAATGAGTAGCAATTTAAAGGCCTTGAAGGATTTAGAGTATTATCTTAGTATAAGCCCCCATTTTCTTTTTTTTTTTTTTTTTAGAAGATTGACCAAATTTAAAGATTGTTTTACATTTATAAATATTAATTTTATTTGTGGTTTTTAACCCTACGTTGACTTGTATTAAATCAATTAATGCAAGGGAATAGAATAAAAAATCTAACTGTTCCAGCCAGGGCTCGAACCTGGATCTCCTGCTAACGGGCAAACGCGTTATCCTGGGGCAGTTAGATTTTTATTCTATTCCCTTGCATTAATTAATTTAAATTTTCGTGGGATTAAAAACCACAAATAAAACTAATATTTATAAATGAAAATAAAAAGTAAATAACGAGAGTCGATAAAAAGCTCTACAATGTCAGCTCCTTCGAGTATAAGACGTATGTATTCGTTCTAGACTCTCAACACTAGTGCTGGGAATTTAATAAGTTATCTGGCTCTCCTGATAGCGTAATCGGATAACGCGCTTGCCCTGTAAGCAGGAGATCCAGATTCGAGCCCTAGCAGGGACAGTTAGATTTTTTATTCTCTTCTCTTACATTAATTGATTGTTTTTTATTCTTTATTTTTATATATGCTTCATTCAGGAGCCGCGTGAACTAAAACATTTTGCAATAAAATGCCTACCGAATATAGTTTCTATATTATAAAAATAAGAGGACCTGCCTAATCCTCGAAGTTACATTCTTTCCTTAATGTCAGTTTTCGTAAAAAAATGTTTTTCGAAAATTACCTTGTAAACACTTTTCATAATGTTAACAATAAGGAATATATTTAAGATTGTAACTTTGAGGATTGGGCGGGCTCCCTTGTATTTAAAATATAGAAACCTAATTCGGACTTTAGGCTTTATGCTACAAATATTGAATAAATTAATACATTATTTCGTAACGCTAAGATTACGGAAGATATTACGATTATAAATTTCGATTATCCCCCCCCTCTTCGAATGATTTCAGGAGTTAGCAATCTCATACAATGATTTGCAAAAATAAACCCAAATAATAAGTTCAATTTCTTTATTTCAAAAAATGCTTTTACGCCTAAACGAATGATTTAATAATAAAAATATAAAAGAATGTAAGATAAAAAAAAGTTGTAGGTCACCATCTATAGTTGTAACAAAGCATTATTTTTCAACTTTGACTCACAATGGACGATTGTTGCTGTCTGCAAATTACATATTTTTTTAATACGCTCTTTCTATGTATTTAAAAAGTGATTAAAAACCCAGAAAACCGCATATCGATGTTTTATTATTAATGTCTCAACAGCATTAAAATTTTTCAGGCAATTTATGAATTGAAATTTTGGAAATCAAATGCTCTATACTTATGTATTTTTTTCTGCTCTTTATTTAAAAATATTTTGATTTAAATGTGTTGAAAGCTTTAGATCCTTAGCATTTGTAATTAAAAATAATTCATTAGCATTAATAATGAATCAGATATCAAATATATATATATATATTGTGATTTAATAGGCAGTAAATTTAAAAATTTTATTTGTAGATATATGGTAAAGCCTTGTTCTAAACATCATATGCTAAGTATGTTAATTTTATCTATTCGATGTACTGTAACTTTAGTGTAGAACATGTTTAGATAAATGAATTATTATATTAAAATGAAATCTTCAGGATATCTTGTTTTTCATTTATAAACCAATCTAAAATTAACTTCATTTAGAAAATACAAAGCTCTTAAAATGTATGACACAGTGTGATATTCACACTCACTCAATCCCCTGGAGACTCCCCTACCATTTTTATGAAGCCCATTTCATACTACTGCTTCATACCATTTAATATCATTAACAATTTTATCTTTAATTTAAGTTATTTTATTTCACTTCTACCTCTTTTAATTTATTATAACTTACTATTATAACCTTTATTCTTGATCATACAGCCTCAGAAAGCATACTTCTTTTTGCCATTCACCTTTCAGGTTTTTAATTTTTGTTGTCAAATAAACCATTTAATTTAATGGTTAAATTAAATATTTACTGTTTTACTTGAAATATCTTCTTAGTTTAAATAGCTCCAGCATGATACTTTTTTTTGCCATTAAAAAGAATTGAAACATTGTCATACTTGTAAAGTGGCGGAAGATGAATTAAAAACCTTGATGATGATCCAACTGAATGTCTTGAATGTCATTCTATTGATTCTTTGCTTAGGATTTAACTACAACTTTCGGTATTAGTTGACTGATGTGTCCCGTAAGTTACTAAAAACATAACTGTAGAGCAGATATTTATAGTTTATATTCTTTTATGATGTTAGACATAAGAATTCTTATATTATATATATATAATATAAAATTTCACCTCTTTTAATACATATTATAAGGAATATGTGATCTTTTTAATAAGTCACCCCTCTTACAGTGGATACAGCGTATATAGTTGCATTTCAAACAAAATATTTCCATTAAAAAGCGCTATAATTTCTGTCAATGACAAACAAAATGATTTCTATAAGTTTATTCTCATTTATTAATTTGCAGGCTGCATTTTTGATGAAAACGAATATAAAGCTGGGCAAGAGGTACCAAGTCTTGGGCCATGTGAAACATGCGTCTGTGAAGCTCCAGATGTTGTGTGCTCAATGGTTAAATGTCAACCCAATAGTGGCTGCAAGATTATTCAACAGAGCGGTCAATGCTGCCCAGAATATAAGTGTGGTAAGTGATATATTTAATCCATAAAATTAATAGATATTCTCAGGCTTATCCCTATGTAAATAAGAGCAGTGTTGATTGAATTATAGACTGTTTACACAGAAAAAAAAGTAGATCTTAACGTAGTTAAAGTTTTGGTGAGCTTTTAAGAAATCAAAAATTGTAATCATATTTAATCTTTACCAATAAATGTATGAACATTTAATGAATACCTCCTATTCATGCATCCTAACTCCTCTTTAAAATATGCCTTTCAATAAGAAAAATAGCCTCTCTGTCCTCAGGAATATACAAATTATAAAAAATTAAAAAATTGTATTGAATCACAATGTAAACTAGATTTTGCAAACTTGCTGTATGTGGACAGTCTGTATGTAGCACACCATATCTGAACTATTGGGTTAGAAGATGTATGTATAAAAAAAAAATCACAGACATAATTGAGTCATCTACTGGTATCAGTAATTTACAGTAAATAGGGACAAATTAATATTATTAATAATGTTAATATTAATATTAACTTTCTAACAATTGTATTTATTTTAACTTTGTCCACTCTGACCATTTCAGATTCAAATTATTAAAGTTATCATTAATATCTCTTTCAGATTTTCATGACACCTTAAAACATCCCTTGCTTATATCTGAACATTAATTAATATTTAAATATTTAGAAAAGGTCATTGATGTTCGCAAAACTTTGGTAATCTAAAGGGGCAGTTTAACTATTGTTTGTGGAAGCCCTATGAAGGGAAGAAGATGGTCTTATTATGTATAAGTAATTGAAACTGGTAGAATAATATTTTACTCTTTAATGGAAAGCAATGTCATTATTAATAAATAATACTAATAATAATAATTATCATACCTTCTATTATCCGTCTTCATTGGTTTCTGCAAACCATCTTCTGTAGGCGAGCCTGAGGCAGTTGAATAAAGACAGTGACAGTGAACACATGTATTCGGCCACGAAGATGGACAATGTCCGAAAGCGCTCGCCAACAGAAGATGGTTTGCAGAAACCAATGAAGACGGATAATAGAAGGTATGATAGTTCTATATTCATTGGTAGTCATAATAACCCTTTAGATTATTTACATAATAATAATTGATAAACATTTTATAAAAAAAAATATTTTCCTCAATACTTAAATATTGATAGCTATAGTTTCTTTACTATTACAAACTTTCAAAATTGTCACCATTTTTTTTTTGCTTCAACAGATTGTGAATACAATGATCGAGTGTATAACAATGGTGAGAGGCTGGATAATCCTGATGATCCTTGTAAAGTTTGTTACTGCAAAGGAGGGGAGATAATGTGCACATCTGTGACTTGCTATGAAAGAGATGACTGCCAGCCTCATTTCAGCCCTGGACAATGTTGTCCAAAATATGATCATTGCCCAGTGGGTAAGTCCTATTCACACGTTCAAATTCCTGATGAGGAATCATAGGAGTCAAAATAATCTTGCATGTTAAATTTCCTAATCATTTTTCTATGTATTCTTGTTGATTAAGGTAGATTTCATGTTTTCCCTTCTTTTTTTTTTATCGGTCCTTACAAACATTTACTGACATCCATGGTTTTTACTTATAATGCATTTTTAACTTCCTCTTCCCTCATGAACATTAAAGGATATCAAGAAATCAGAAATATAAACTGAAACTATTATGATTTTGTCACTTTTCTTGTAGTAAACACAGTTATCATTGTCTAATCATATAAAATTCTTATCAATAAATTCTTTAAATTCTTCTTTTTTCACTTATTCCACGATCTTAATGATTGTTTAAGCCCATACATTTTTTTTTTAATTTGTTTTTTCTTTTTTTACCTTTTTCAATGAAGTACTCTATTTGATGAGTAAAAACTATCTAATTTGCTCTTTAAAAAAAACCATTTGTTATATCAATGATGAATTTTTGGTCCTCTTTTTGACGCTAAGGCAAATAAATTTCTCAGTGTTGAATGTCAAAGAACACATGTAAAGGTCGCATTGTAATATATTTCACATATCTGTGTACATCTTTTGTCTATTAATGGAGCCTTAAATTGAGTTTGTTTATCTCAGTCAACAACTGATTTCATAGTAAAAACCCATTTGCTTTTACTAATTTTTAATCTCATGGTTATTTAATCACTTCCATGCTGAAAGGAGGAAGGAAAAGAAGAAGAAGGCTTTTCAATGAAACTCCAAGTTTTATTTTCTATCATTAAATCATACTTTACTTAGCATTAATTCATTTTTCTCCATCCTACCACAGTATAACTTCATCAGCTGTATTCAGAAATTGCAAAAGTTCTTGTATCCATTAGATATTTGTTTCTTTGTCTTCTGAATTGTCAGAATTACATTTTCTGAATCTATCACTTGAACAGTCATGATTATTAATTGCAATAGTCTCTTGTGAATTAACAATCTCTCACTTATTTCGAACATGGATGTTAATTGAATTGTAGTAATGTTCATACTATATTCAGGCTATACTATTTTATACTTAAAAAAAAAATATAACACCAAGGGCAATAGTTAATTTTCTAGGGTTCTGAGAGCCTAGCAGCCTATAGCATGTCTACACTTTAGAATATCCTGTAAAAATATATTTTTTACTCCTATCATTGTCACAATTTTAACTTCTCTTCTAATCTAGAATCTTTGTAAACGAAAATTCTTAAATTCTCTTTATATGCTTTTTCTGGTGTCTTCTCATACATAACTTCAGTAAGTATTCTATTTCAAAATCAAATTGTGTCCTCACCATTTCACCCTAATATTGTTTTATTACTTCAATGTAATAAACTTCTTTTTCGTTTTCTCTTCCAAAGTTCTGTGTGATATCTCTACTACTTCATTCTGTTAATTAGTTTTTTGATGAGTTATTCCACAATCAAATAAAAAAAATTTAAATTGGTTATTGACAAAATCCTTACCATTGTCTGTCCTGAGATTATTTTTCTTTTTGTTTAGTTTTCTACAGGGAACTAGAAAAAACTTACTTATTTCTACTTTCTATTTATTTTTTGCAGAAGTACTTCTACAGAACTATTTAAAACTATCAAAATGATTTTAAATAATAAACAATTCTTTTGTTTCAGAATCAAGCAAAGGATCAAACAATTCTATCCGATCTGTGAATGCTTCTGTATACAGCCCAAAAAGAGAAATGCAGCCTTGGCCATTAACTAAATCATCAAATACTCAAAGTTCTATTACTTCTGAGGAATCAAATGGTCCTCAAAATAATATTTTCCCTCAGACTATCAAGATTGTAGAGATTCTTCCTACAACCCCTGCATCCATAAGCAAGCTTGGTGAAGTTAGTGTCATTCCTAGGGTGAAAACTAATGATGATGAAAACAAAGAAGAATTTGTAAAGAGTGAAGATATTTCTAAAACTACAGATGAAAGTGAAATAACTCAAAGTACTTCAACTGAAAGTTATGAAAGTTCTACAATAATAACGTCAAGTACTTCAGAAATTGACCACTTGATGGATACTACTCCTCAAACTGAAGAAAATGATGAAAAACAATTAGTTAAAGCCATTCCTGAACGTTCTGTAAGCACAATAAATCCTCTTTCAGAACAGATTTCCATTACTGCAGATCCACAACCAGACTCACATAAAATTGCAACTATTGTACCGGGAGATTACTCAAGCATAGGTACACTTAGTAATTCAGAGAACAGCACAACTTTTGACTCAACAACTGAAGTTGAAGGAAGTGGCTATGAACTACTGCAAGGAGGCATTTATGAAGAACTATCCAAAGAAGTACCAATGTATACAACTGAAAACATCATCTATACTGCTCAATTATCCTCTAATCAAACTTCAAAGGAAGAAACGACTGGTGAGTCCCAAGAAATTTCCAGTTATGAAGCTTATACCACAACAGAACATATTTCTAGTATAGAGGATTCTTCAAGCCTTTCAGAATCTCTTGAAAGCTACATAAACAATGATACTAGTGTTGAAATGCTACTACATTCAAATAATTCAAGTTCTGAATTAAAAGGGGAATTAACTTCTAATGTTGCAAATGATACAGAAAATTCAAGTTCAGAAAATATAAGTTCTGAAGAAAAAAGTGTTGAAGATAAAGAAAATTACAATGAAAATAACTCCAGCAATTTTGAAATAACAACTAATGGTTCAGCATTAAACAATACAGAATATTTACCATCAACTGAGAATCATTATTCTGATAAACAGCAAAGTATTAGTTTAGAAGTTAGCTCAGAGGATGCAGCTGATGAATTTTCCACTGAACCCTTCAGCACTGAAAACGCTCTAGTAACTTCAACTGAAAGTTCTTTGGGAACATCTGCAGCTAGTTTATTATCTACTGATGATTCAGAATATTCAACTACAGATGAACTATCAACTGTATCTAGTGAATCTAATACATTAGCAGAAGGAGCAACAGAACTAACTAACATTATTAATAATAGATCTAAAGGATTTTTAGGTGAGAATAAGAAATCTGCCAGATTAACTCATGGGAAATTTGACCAAGTAAGTAACGATTCTCAAGTTAGCTCAAGTCTTACTTTTCCATCAATTCTAAAGGTTCAGTCTCTAGGAGCAGATCAATTCAGTACTCAAACAGAAAGTTCTGCAATGGAAAATACAACAACTATGGCTCGAATTGGTATTTATCATCCAACAAAGACAAATGAATCTGCAGGTTACTTAACTATAGTAGATGAAAAATTGAACACTTCATCTGGAAATGAAAAATTATTTTCAACTCACATTCTTCTCACTCCACATGATTTGAAAAAATTAGCTGAATTATTAATTCAAGAGAAAATAAAACCAGCAAGTATTCAAAAGATTAGCAAAGGAGCAATACAGAATCAAAATGATGATAATTCAAGAAATATTTCAACCGAAAATAACTCACAAAGTACCACAGGCAGAACTTCTGAAGATCTCCCATCTTATTATGATTCAAGCTCAGATTCAGTAGGTGTTGGCACTCCTGAAGAATACCACAAAAATGAGGAGACCTTAAGCTCAATCGAATTTATGCAGATTTCAAATCAAAAAGAATATTTATCAGAGGACCCTAACACCTCAAGACAAATTAGGATTCCTGAAAATTTTAGTCCTGAATTTTCAACACTACTTGATGATAGGGATCTAAGAATATTGGAAAACTTTTTTAGAAAAAATATTGGATTACACTGACGACTTAGAAAAAAATACATTTTCATGCCGACAATGACAATTTAAATGGAAATATTTCAATTTTGTAATGCTCTGATACCAGAGCAAAAAAATATTCGTTATCTTAAAGAGGTTATTGAAGGAAAGTTAAACAAAACCTTTTTAAAGTCAAGAATTTTGTAATATAGATCCTAAAGAATTATTGGGATGAAATTATTTTATTATTAAGAAAATATTGTTCTTAAATATTATTCCTCTCTTGTGTTACACTTGTACATGAGTAATTATTTATTTTCAATATACTTTTATTGTATTTACTTTTTATTGTTTTAGGTTAATCTATTAATTTTAAATATTTAGACTTTGCTAGAGCTGTAGATAACAAGGAGGCTTATTTATAAATTAATTACATAATAAATGACAATAATTCTTGTTTTCTAATGAATTATTGATTATTGCTTTCAAATATTACTATTAATATTATTAAAGAATGACAGAAAATATCTGTTCTTAATATTTTTGTATGTATATTTTAGGTCTGTGATATAATGTTTCATGTTTATACTTTAAAATAAAGATTGCTAGGATAAGAATTATAAGTTTTAGATAACTGTTTCATAAGAATGTGTATTGCAGCCCTATTATTTATTTATTTTACGGTATAACAAAAGTTATAAGATTAAACTATTTTTAAATTTGTTGTATATGTATTGAAGAAAAATGTTAAAATTGTACAAAGAATTTGTAAATTAAATTAATTTATTTAACTCTAAATATTATCTTATTATTTCCATTTTTTTAGTATCTAAGTTTTTGTAAGAACTTTATTTTATCACCAGTAAAGTTTAGGTGGTAAAATTAATTTTTTAATATCAAAGATTTCCTGACCACTCTCCCCGATGCCTCAAGAGGAGGTGGCCAAGGGACCTCTTACTCCAGCCGGTTTAGTTAAAATATCAAGGAAGTGAATGATCTGGTATTCTTCTCCCCCTCTCACTCCCTCCTTGACTCCCTGCCTAGTCTCCTTCTTATACTAGGATAAGGAGAAGATGGCTCCCAGATAGCCTATCGTGGGTTAACCTGGGCTCCTCTCTGAGGACGGGTTACGTCCCGGGATAGACGAGCAAGTTCAACAATGTACCCCATCAAAAATTATAATGTATAGAAAATGTACAGAATAATTTTTTTTAAATAAAGACTTATATACATCAATATACATTTTACATGTATTTATGAGATTTATAAGAGGTTGAGGGATACCTCTTTTGTAAAGATAAATTCTCAGGAGGCTGCTGTCTTAAAGGCTTAGGGAAGAATGCCTATAGTGGGAAGAGGGAGAGTGATGTTGAGGAAATGACGAGTTAGTGAGGGGGGGGGGTTTATTATC
>KZ807749.1:160091-186558 GCA_000696205.2 Oncopeltus fasciatus | reverse complement strand
CAGCCCGAAAAGGTATATTCATGTAATTTTTAATAAAGGATTATCTGCCAACGTTTCGGCTTACATTGTAAGCCATCTTCAGGGCTATCATAAAGATGAGAGAGGATGTCCTGTCCCTAAGTTCAAATTTCCGAAACGTTGGCAGATAATCCTTTATTAAAAAAAAATTACATTTTTCAAATTTGTGTTTTTTGGATCTACCTTGACCGAACCCCAACTAAAATCATCTAAGAATAATATCTATGGTCAAAAAACCTCTCCTTTTAAAAAATACTAATCATTTTATTCTAAGCAAAATTGGTTTTTAAAAAATGCTTATTATTCTACAATTTATATACCATACCATAAACCATCAAAGCATTGGTAAAATAAAATAAAGCCCGATGTCGATTTATAAAAATGAGAAATTTTAGATTGTGTCATTAAAAATATAAAGTCTAAATAATAAAAGTTATAGGACTCTTACATAGAAAAAATATTTCTTTAAAGGAATGGGGGGGGGGGGGGGAGTCAACCCTTACAGTTAATAAGACTATTGGTAAATGGGAAGAGTATTTTATTTATGGGAAGAGTAGCAGAAACCTAGTGACATGTCAGAGGCAAAGGAAGAGGTGATGCGGAGCCCAATCTGACAGTTCTACTTGGCTTTATAGTTATCAGTTTATACTGGCTGTACTGTACTTACATGTTTAATTAATAGAGGATTTTTGTTGGGGTTCAGTTAAGGTTGATCCAAAAAATACAAGAGAAGAAGAAGGGGTATTTTTTATTACCTGTGGATGTAACAGCTTACATTATAAGGCATCTTCAGGACTATCATGAGGTTGAAAGGGGATGTGTTGCAATTGAGATAAAATATTCATGACATGATTAGATGTTTATTGTTAGCGTCACTTCACAGCGAGTATCAGATGGATTTTATGAGGTCAAGTTGCAAGAGAAGTAGAAGTTGAGAGATGCCAGAAGTGAGTATATATATATNTATAAGTATATATAAAGTCTAAAAGTCAAATAATAAAAACAAAATTCCAACATGTAAAGTAATACTTACATTCTCCTTAGTCTCTTGTAAGCAACAAATGCTTTAGAGGGTACTTCTGTTATAACATTCTGCTCTAAGCGCCTGAAATATGAATGACAATTTTTTTTATCTAACCCAAACAATAAAAATTATGGAGTTTAAGTATTACGCATTAATCTGAATATAAAAATAATAATGTAAGAAAAATTATGTCAACCACCCTTAAAAATGTTCATCACAAGAAAAATTTCACTGTTTGAAGCAAATGGCAGAAGCCAATCCAGGTGGATGATCATCTAGAATATTGGAGTTTATCGTATTCGGCAAACTAGGAAATCTATATTGGTCATCATCATTTAAGGGCCTTCCCAGTTGTTCTACAATTTAGGTGATTTTTCTATTTCTGGCTGGGTTGAAAGACCTTAACATCCATCCTGAATATTCTGTTGAGTCTGGGTTAGTCGAGCAGCATTATAGAGTTGCTCTCTACACTCTATCTTTTATAGTACCTGAGAAGAAGATATTTCCTCTATATAGAACTTAAAGTCCAACTGCTCCTTTTCTGAGCTCCCAAACCAATTGTCTCTGGCTAAGTTATTTGCCAAACAGAACACGGGCAGGGGTCAACCAGTTATTTCAATAATGTAAACTGATAAGATATCAGAACTGGTGTGTACTGGAACATACAAATACCAGTTGTACTGGTATTTATTAAAAATTAAATGTTTTTCAAAGATTCGATTAAACCTTTCCACCATTCTGTCAGACTGGGGATACAGTGGTGTCTTCTTCATTTTCCTATTCACAAGGATATCAAAAACCTTTTTGAAGATTTTGGACTCAAAATTCCTTTCTCTGTCAGAGGGTAATATAAGGGGTATTCCAAACCATCTGAAAATGTTCTATACCAAGTTTTTAGCAACCATTGATGCTTCTTAATTGGGTGAGTATCGACTTACTCCAGTGCTCTACCCATAGTTTCTCTCAGAGTTTTCAGCCTCAATAGTTTCAGGCTCTATTATAGGTCCAGATTATGGCTATCCATACTTAAGGCCAATCTCCTAACCAGAGGGGTTTTATTTACAGTGACTTGTTGCAATGTGTTAACAGGCTCCTATCTGCTTGTTTTAAATTGTCCTAAATAAATTTGTTCTAGATATTGATAACAGAACCATTACTATTTAATAATAAGGTCTTCTTGGTATTATTCTGCCAAGATCTGCAGAACATTCACAGCATCCAGCTGTTGGTTGAGGCTGCAGCTTTAAACTGCCATAATTAGTTGCCCACAGCAATTTTCTATCATCGATTGGGGATAGATCACGACTGATGGCATATGTATATATATATATATTCATATATTACCTATAATGATTTTGGACCTAAATAAACTAAATTCAGAGAATTCAGACTAGACTGAGGTATAACATATATATGTAAATTCTAAATTGAGAACCATCAATGTGGGACAAGGTTTTGTGGAGAGCTTACTTTTGGCAAGAAGTACATATTGATAAAGGACTGGAAGGCTACACTACGTGATCACATCTGGCACAGACACCATAATCACATGACAAGCTTAAGGATTTTGAAAATGGAGGAAAAATTAATTCCTTGAATTTGTTTATATGTTTTATGAATGTATTCATTGTTTTGCTTTTCTTCATGAAAACTTCTAAATAGTGTAATCATTTATTTTGTATAGGAGACAGTAGGGCAATATATTTGAAGTCTGTCAAGGAATATCTGAATTCAACGATAACGTCTTATGAAACATTCCTGTTCGCTTGTCTAATTATCTATAATTATTCTTTTTTAATTTGTTCCTCCCATTGGTATTTGTAAGTGCAGCACAATTTGATCTCTCCAAGGAATCTTCCACTCCGCTAATGCAAGATCCTCTCATTATCTAATCACTCAGATGAAACAACGTCCTGAAGAAACGCTCCGCCCTCTTCCTTGCTCAGCGTAACCTAATAAGCCTCCACTGAAGAAAAACAGGTACAACATTCTTTCCGTGAACTTTTACTTTGATACAAGATGATTCTTCTTATCCTCATAAGAAAGATAAGTTTCCGTTTCCTTTACTTACTAGGTATAGTTATTAGAAGATAATTATGATATAATGCTCACAAAATGGAAACTATCAACTCAAAAATTGCATATATATGCGTCAATCAATTTAAAAATAGGGTTCATGTGGCGGCGTTTTCGCTGGTTCGAAAGTGGTAAATAATAATAAATATTTAATATTNGGAAAAAATGGCTTCTTTACGAAACATCACCGAATGCAATTATATTTACCAGGTATTAAAATATCTTCCAAAATGTTGGATTTTATGAATTGGAGGCGCATAAGGCGGCACGAAATACTAAGACTTTTATAAACCGAAATGGATACTTTAAAACACTTTGTATTTACTGGAAGCAGAGTGGTTTCTGGAAACTGGAAGCAGAGTTTTCCAATGAGAGCTGGAAGCAGAGTGAGAGTTGGAAGCAGAGTAATAAATTACAGTATAGTTTACAATACTTAACTTAAACATCACTAGAATACTATCCATTCACATTTAATAAGATACTATTGAGCTCAGCTGTAGTGGATTTTGACTTGGTCACTGAGTTGCGGAATATGTAGATGAGTATATCTGTGTTTTATGGGGCTGGAGTGCCGGATAACCGAGTACCCGTTCTGGACTCATCAGTCAGGCTCTGCAGGTTCGAATCCCAACTTAGGCAATATTTTATCTGAAAAAGTTTATCCAGAGACGTATGTTTAGAATAGGGTAGTTACCTCTCTCCTTGACCATAATGAAATTTAAAAAAAATAAAAGATGGGGTAAGTACCCACCGGAAATCCCTACTTCCTTTTCATATTTCAACTGGATACAGGGGCTTTTAGAACGGTGTTAGTTTCTTCATTTAAATTAGAGGTTGATATGCTCAACCCTCCTAGTTATATACTTAATCGTAGTTCTTAATGTACGATTTTGAGATTGTTAAGAAGTACAAATGTTTGAAAACTACATTTACATAGTTATAAACAAACTGAAGAGTTTTATTAATTTTTTTTCATAGCCATAAATCAACCAAGTTATTTATACAATAAATTCAAGGGAAGAGAATAAAAATATAATATATATAATTAAACATGCGCGGCTGCGATATGTAGCAATTAAGAGCAGGTAGTTGCAGTGAACACACAAAAAGAAAATATCACAAGAAGCTAAACTTTCGGGGATCTTTCGCCCTTCGTTGGTGAGAAGTGAAGAGGGACTAGACTACATATGTATATATGTGTAGCTACCTCAGCTACAACTTAGCTACTCCGAGCTACTTCTTAGGAACACCTTAGCTACACCTTAGCTTCTCCTTAGCTTAGCTACTCTACTCCTTAGCTTAGTTACTCCTTAGCTACCTTAGATAACCTTAGCTTAGCTACTCCTTANTAGTTCTTAATGTACGATTTTGAGATTGTTAAGAAGTACAAATGTTTGAAAACTACATTTACATAGTTATAAACAAACTGAAGAGTTTTATTAATTTTTTTTCATAGCCATAAATCAACCAAGTTATTTATACAATAAATTCAAGGGAAGAGAATAAAAAATTCGTACAGTTTTTTAAAATTATATTCCCTTGCATTTATTGTATAAAATTAATGCGGGATTAAATACCACAACAAATACAATATTTATAAAAATATATTTATATTCCAATTTAGTCTTTTGTTAGCCCCTTCGATCGATTTCTGTCATTAACGAACACAACCAACGGTTTGTAAACGTAGCAAACATAGAATTTATTCATTTTAACAATTAAAAACACAAGAGACCCATTCGCGCGCATACGAATTTTACATTTGCTAAAAACGAGGAATAATTTTTTTGTGTGTGCAATAATGCAAGAATGTGTAGAATTGAAAATATTCATGTCATGGACATTTTTTCTATGTGAATAGCCTTATTTCCTTGAAGGAAATTCACAAAAAAGATTATGTGATTTTTATACTCTTTTCGCTGTTGCCCACAAATTACTAATCTGTAAATAAAACCAAAGAACATATATAAACACTAAATATATAACACTAAAAATAATGTTGAAAACAAGAGACAACACATAAGATACATTAAGGGTATTTTAAAACTTGTATTTTAATACAAATAATGAAATTTGAGCTCCAACAATATTTATCATTAGGCAAATGATAGTGCTCTATAAATCGATATTTCATGAAATCATGGTTCACTGCTCCTTCTAGATTAGTTTGACTTTTGCTATTTTTATTTACTATTCCCTAAAAAGCGCTTTAAAAGTGTATAAAATGTGTTTATATAGCTCTGTAAATATCTTTGATTATCCATTAATAAAATGGCACCAGCAGGTGTAGTAATGTTTTTCTTCTATATTTTAAAACGATAAAAAGCTCCGTCACTCAGGAGCCACATAAACTATAAGTAACATAAAACACAGGTGGCGCGCGCATTAAATTGTAATTAAGGATTAAGTTAAATTGTATAATGCCACTGTTATGAAGGTCGTATTTTGAACTCCTCGTTCTTCTCAATCGATGCCAATAACGAAAATGGACAAAGAATGAAAAATTTGATTTCTCTACTTTAAAAAAGAGAGAGGCCTGCTCAACTATTCTATTTAAATTCTTTCATATATTCTTTAATTTAGAGCTTTTCATAAAAAAGTCATAGAGCACAACAAATGTTAGATAATTAGCTTATGCATCCTGCACGTTTTTCTTGACACTAACAAAAACGAATATATTGCAACATCTCAAGCCCCCATCACTTCCTCGTTCGATTTCAGTCTTTTAAAAATTAATTTAACTGTTTGTGTCGAAGAAGCTCAAATTACGAACTATTTTCCTTAGTTGATACTTTACGGATGGAAAATAAAGTACAGACGAACAAATTTATATTTTTGAATAGGCCATATTTCTAATGTATCAGAGCAGGATATATTGTTATGAAACAAAATTAGAATTATAATGACATTAATACTTCGTTTTTGTTTTTACGCGAATATTTTTTAAGAAATTCATCTTTATGTATTCTTTCACATATTACAGAATACTTGTTCTTTATGAATTTATGTAGAAAATTTATATTGTACATTGAAATTATAAAAAAATCAACTTTGATAATATTTATTTACAACGTTTCGATATTTTCAATATAAGTAATTAAGAAATAAGGGTAAAAATAAAACTAAAGATATCTAATACGAGAATTTATGAACAGGTATATTAATAGTAATGCATATTTTGTGAAATATGCCTCAGTAAGAAATATTGAACAATATTTATTAGAACTGTCATACCTTCCATTGTCCGTCTTCATTGGTTTCTGCAAACCATCTGTTGGCGAGCGCTTTCGGACATTGTCCATCTTCTGGCCGAATACATTGAATACACTTGAATACAGACAGTGACAGTGAACGCATGTATTCGGCCAGAAGATGGACAATGTCCGAAAGCGCTCGCCAACAGATGGTTTGCAGAAACCAATGAAGACGGACAATGGAAGGTATGACAGTTCTATATTCATTGGTGGTGGAAACAACCTTTTAGATTATTTACCTAATATTTATTAGCATTATTAGTTATTATAAGGGGCATTATTAAAATTCTGAATTGAAATGTAATGAATATTTGTGAGCAAGGGTAACTGGTAACTCGTACTTTTCCACTGTGGTAAATAATCTTAATTAACTTATGATCCGCGAAAACAGACTGGAGGGTAACTTTGATAGTGTTCACATAGGCCAATCCCTCATGGGGGAACGACAAGCTGTTCCTGAATTTTAGGTAGCTTGTACCTAGTTCATGATAACTGTGATCTTTCGTCCACCGGCCTAGGGGGACATCAAACAGAATGAATGAGATGAAGTATCACCCAGCGGGTTGCCTTCCTTGTTGGGTGTTGTCAGGAGGCCGTTCAAAGGCATACAGGAGTTACGTAAGGACAGGAGACGAGGAGCACACAGGAGCTGCAGAGGAATCGAAAGTTCCGCACAACGCCAACACGTACGGGGCAGACATTAGGCAACTGGTGTCAAAGTTCTGTCACAGTCCTACTTCCTGCAGAGATCGTCCTCCTTTCGCCACGGTATTTCCTATCAGGACGAACTTGAGCAAGGTCTTCATGAAGTATGCAAGTCCAAGGGAAGGGAAGTTCAGTCTGCTGCAAGTCGAAATTTTTCCTTGAGGTTAGTCAGTAAATTCTTGGGGACATATTTAGGGCATTAATGTTAAAAAATGTTTTTAATTGCAATTTCCCTTAAATTGTGGAATAAAGTTATACTTTATGTGACAAAGTCTAATACATTTTTTTTTTTTTTAATTTTTTAAAGATGAAGGTGATATACTCAAGTTTAAAAGCGGTAATTTTAGATTATTTTTGGCTGCAATTATTAATCATAAGGTATTTGGACATTTAAGTTTAAAATGCAAATTTATCACCAATAAATTAGTTGTAAATGAAAATTATTTATTTATTACATTTTTGGTTTCTGATCTGAATTTTAGAGAAGGTTATTAAGGAATAAAATAATAACTTGTGAATAAAAAAAGTGCATGATACAAAATAAAAGACCATTAAAAAAAAAAAAAATTCTCCAAATTACTTATAGTTCATAATATATGTTAATTGAAATAAGAAATGGAAATTAATTAATTGTTTAAGAAATGGGAATTTTCGACGGATCAGGGAATATTATTAAAAAAAATAATGTTATGTATCAACCACCCATTTATGCCTTACAAACTTTCTATCAGGTCCTGTGGCTGCTGGAGGTACAAGCCTTTTCCTTTACAAATTTGGTCAATATTTTCTATGTACAATAACATCCCTATACCACTCTCGGATTCAGTCCGTTACCTTGGGTTCCACCTTGACTCACGACTCAACTGGAATGATTTAGGGCATTAATGATTATGTATTACATATTTGTATTATAATAGCTGGCATTTTTAACACTTTCATGTTTGCAGATTTGCAGCAGATGTTTATTATTATTATTTTTGTATTGCAATTGTTTTAGTATTCAGGGGCTTGTAAGCTTTAGAACCTTAGTCCCCTCATAACTTATTCTTTTCTTTTAACCCCAAGATTAAACCAAGCTGGCATTATTTTTGACATGGTATATTTATTGATAAACATCAAATAGCAGAACGATTAACCCCAAAACGATGCACAGCTGGCAATGGGCGAAACTCCGGTTCCAGAACCACTTTCGCGATTTAAATCTTCATCGACTCCGGAGCCCAACAACCAAACCATTTCGCCGAAGCCTTATCTAAGCTTCAAACTCGAGTGTGTGTCTCAATGCCCAAGCAAGAGTTTTTTTAGTTTTTCGTAATGAAATCAACTGGCGGCTTTTAAGTACAAAACTCAAGGCTTAGTTCGTTATTTATTAATAACGAACCAAAATGAGGGGAGGATTACTTGACACGTTAAGTGTGAGTAAAAATTTTAGTTCAGAGCAATGGAACTAAAAACAGATTCATTTGTTTATAATTAAAATATTTAAAATTTTTTTTCGCTAGTGCCAACATGAAGTGTTTCATTATCTTACATCTCTATTCATGTAATACATTTTCCGTTAAATAAAACTTTTTTTTTTTAACTATCAAACACATAAATAAATATGAAGGTGCTACATTTGGCATTTGTATTTCCGACGCATCTAGTGGACAATGCTTCTTCTGGTTTTTCGAGCACTGTTTTTCATCATATTTTTTCAAAAATGTTTTTAACTGCAATTTACCTTAAATTGTGGAATAAAGTTATACTTTATGTGACAAAGTCTAATACAATTTTTTTTTTTTTTAAAGATGAAGGTGATATACCCAAGTCTAGAAGCGGTAATTGTAGATTCTTTTTGGCTGTAATTATTAGTCATAAGGTATTTGGACATTTTAGTTTAAAGTGCAAATTTATTACCAATAAATTAGTTGCAAATGAAAATTGCATCGGCTAGAAACTGATGTTTACACAAAATTCAGAAGAAGAAAATACTTGGGATATGTCTATCAGATTTTACAGTACATAGTACAAATACTTATTTAGTATTAATTATATTAAATTAAATTATATTACGTAATGTAATTTAATGAATGTTAGAAATGTAAATGTTAATTAAATGAATATAAATTAGTTAATAAGAATCGATATGAAAAAGAATCGATTATGGAAAGTAACGAAAATGAGAAGAAAGTTATTAGGTTGGTTGTAACATCAACCTTTGTTCATTAACGCCGGGGAGTTATCTATAATGAAAATAAAAGATAAAGTTGTGCTAAACACCATTTATTTTATGTTTTATTTTGATAAAGTAATAATAAAGCAATAATAATTTAAATTGTTGAAATATCAACAATTATCAAATAATAACTTGTGAATAAAAAAAGTGCATGATACAAAATAAAAGACCATTTTTTAAAAAACTAATTCTCTAAATTACTTATAGTTCATAATGTGTGTTAATTGAAATAAGAAATGGGAATTTTCGACGGATCAGGGAATATTATTAAAAAAAATAATGTTATGTATCAACCACCCATTTATGCCTTACAAACTTTCTATCAGGTCCTGCTGGAGGTACAAGCCTTTTCCTTTACAAATTTGGTCAATATTTTCTATGTACAATAACATCCCTATACCACTCTCCGATTCAGTCCGTTACCTTGGGTTCTACCTTGACTCACGATTCAACTGGAATGAACATACTAAAATCAAACGACAAGAACTCAACAGACGCCACGGACAGCCTTATAAATACAGCTCACATTAGAAAATAAACTGACCATCTACAAGACCATAATACGACCAACCTGGCCCAACGGTGCAGAACTGTGGGGTGCCGCTAAGCCTTCCAATATCCAACTAATGCAATCCTTTCATTCCAAAATTCTCAGAATAATTGATAACAATCCATATTATGTGTCCAACTCTACCCTTCATCACGATTTTAATATTCCTTTCGTCAAAGACCTTATCTCCACCCGCTTCAAGCTCTTCCATAGTAAACTCCAATTTCATCCTAATCCATATGCCCAATCCCAGTCGTCGGACTCCAATCCTCACAATCCTCCCCCCGGCGACTAAAACGGAGATGGCTTCGCGACCTCCTGGGCCTTAATGCCTAAATTTATTAGGAGTGGGGTCGATGGGCCTCTCTTCTCCTTGCACAGTGATGAATATTTATTTATTTATTGTTAAACTTATTTTTGTTGTATTATATTTTTTTTATTTTTTTTATTTACATTTTATCATATCATCAAATTACAAGATGTTAAGTAAACAGAATGTAAAAAATAAAAATTTATTTATTTAAAAAAAAAAATTCTTTGTTGGCAATCTGGAACTAAGTCGATCGTCTTCAAAGGATCCTCTTTCTCCGCCAACATCACATATATTTCCTGACTCCCTTTCAGATACGAGGACTAAATCCTGGCACATGTTTTTTTTTCTGGTTTTTTGTCCCTACTTTCTCACCGACCTACTAAGGAACTTCTTTCTTCTCTACAGCCGCAGTAATTCCTTTCCGCCTTTTAACCCCTTAAGACTTTTAGTCAAATAACAAATAGGGTATCACCCGGATAGTGTAGGTAGGAGTACGTATAGGTAGGTGAATATAAAATTCATATTCTTATTATGTTTTTTATAAATTAACAGAAGTAATTTTCGCAGAAACATGAACATCAATTCCCATAAAACTAACCATGTTATGCTAAGATGTATACGTTTAGTATGCGTATTTTTATATGAGTAAGTGTTTAGCTGCGAGAGCGTTTATGTTTATCTGTGATTCCGCCAGTATTGTGTCTATACTTTTCTTTATAGTGACTTATTTTAAGTTGTTTTCGAAGTTCATTTATTTAAATGTATCGTCATTTCTTTAATAGACAAATTTAAATTTAATTTTATATATTTGATAATTTGCACTAAATTATAATTTATTTTCTCTTTAATTCTCGATAACGTAAAAGGCTCAAAAATTACCGATCTTACTTTGTTTAATAGTGAAACAATAAAATATGTATTAGAAAATCGTTTCTATTCATTAGTAGATGTTATTTTGTTGGGATTTGATCAAGGTAGCCTGCTTTGACCGAACCCCAACGAAATAACATTTACTAATAATCTTTACGGTCAACAACTCTCAATTTGTTCCTATTCATTATTCATTTTATATAATTTTCCAATTTAATATAAATATGGCGGTAATTTTAGCACAAAGAAAAATAATGCTCCATCTGTTACCACCGTCTACGATTACCTTTTTAGTCACTAAGAGTATTAAACCACAACATTTTTAATCTAAAAACAAATAACTAATGTTTAATAAAAATAGGGTTTTATATTTTCTGTAGCCTACTGATAACCTAGTTGCGGACAACATATGATAAAAAATTCAGATATGAAAATCATGGCTAAAAGTACTGCAAGAGTAGTGCCTTGATCAAGTCTTTTGTATATTATTGGTGTATGCAATCAAATCAAATATTTTCTTTTATTATATATATATATATATATATATATATATATATATATATATATATATATATATATATANATATATATATATAATATGATTATATCATCTGATTTATTAAAATATATATTATTTTATCAATCATCTTGTCATATTCATAAAACGTCACTAATATCATTGAAATGAATTAGTGCAGTAGTCTGTCAGAGTCATGCGGGTTAGTATTCGGTGCCTGCTCTCCTGGGCGGTGGGGAGTCGGGCTACATAAGGGGCCTGGAGGACGCGGGCTCCACCAGTTGGCTAGCGGCTACGTACTCATCACGGTGAGTGGGTGCAACATATTGTTTACTCTATCTATTCCTCATTTTTAAATTTATATATTTACTTCATCGATTTGTTTTTATATTAAATAGTTTATATAGCCTTTGCTGTATTAAATAGTTCTGGAAACACATGTGATACGAATGATTATCTCTTGCTTAATATGACACCAAATAGTGCTCTTAGAATCTCTTCAGGAAGCTAATCCTTCTGCAGGTGGTGGTTAGAGAATAGATGCAAGGAACCTTTGAAAAAATATACGGACTACACAAGTCCACTACGTAGGTGGAGCTTAAACTAAGCAGATTTCCCGTGTTTTATTAATCATAGGGGAGAATAAATTATAATGTAGTCTTGAAATACAAAACGGACAGTAAAAAGAAAAAATTAATGTCAAACCACAGCTCTTAGCCGACTGGGAAGGGTGCATTCAACCTTCCCTTACACATTCTTTAATATAATTATTAGATGATTTTAGTTGGGGTCGTTCAAGGTAGATCCAAAAAAATACAAATTTAAAAAATGTATTTTTTTGAAGGATTGGAATTCGGAAATTTAATTTAAGAAATTATCTAAATCGGAAATCGGAAATATGGAATTCAAGTCATGGAAATGTGAACTTAGGGACAGGACGTCCTTTCTCGTCTTCATGATATCCCTGAAGATGGCTTACAATGTAAGCCGAAACGTTGGCAGATAATACTTTAAAAAAATATATTTTTTAAATTTGTATTTTATTTGGATCTACCTTGACCGAACCCCAACTAAAATCATATTATAATTCTTATATATAGTTTTTTTTTGTTTTCTAAATTCTAGAGAATATCATTATTAGTTAATTATATCATTATTGATGTAAACTATTACATGCTACAAATTTATTTAAACATTAGTAATCATGAAGATTAGTTTTTTAGATGACATTATTAAATTTGTGCCTCCTTTTCCCTAGTCAACTGCAGCCATTAGTGAACTCCTTCAACAGTTTTCGAAGTGAAAACGTTTTGTTCGAATCACGTTTTTAACTACATTCGAGTATGTACCATAATCAAGAGATATTCTAGTTAGACTTATGGTGAGAAATATGCTTCAAATAAAGTATCAATAACTTCCTGTTTTACTCCAGACAAATCCTGCCTCCTTAGATAAGAAATCAGATTAGAAACGTTGTAACCCACAATAAAAATTGTAATTTCCATAGGCGTAAATGCTATTGGGGAAAAAATGGCTTCTTTACGAAACATCACCGAATGCAATTATATTTACCAGGTATTAAAATATCTTCCAAAATGTTGGATTAATTTTTATCAATCTTGAATATACATTAAAAACTATATTTATTTATTCTTTATTTATTATTGTTTAGATATAGTTCACAGGGTCACACTGTGACCCAATTTCAATGTAAATCGAACCTCAAGTATCATGAGGAGGGAAACAGTCATATTTAATTTTAATCTTAATTCTACGATTAATGGAATTACTTAATGAAAAGTAAAAATTAATCTCTACTGATTATACTCAAATTTGAATTAAATTATACTTTATCTTTTTGTTAGAAATTTAAATGTTCATTAAATTATTATAAATTAATTAATAAGAAGAGATATAAAAAATAATCGACTATGGAATGTAAGAAAGATAAGAAGAAGGTTATTATGATGGTTGTAACTTTTGAGCGGTTTATATGTGTTTCTCTAAGAAAAGCTAGTGATTGTGTTTAATAAAATGTATTTAATGAACAAAAATCATATTAATAATTTAATAAAAAGTGATAAAAACATTGTCTGAATATTGAAAGAACAAAATATGGCGCAGTTCAGCGGATATAGAATACCAGGACCTCTGAGGTTAGATGAACTCATGACCCAGTATTGGGGTAAATTAAAAAAAAAAAGCAATCTTTATAAAAGCCACGACTACGAATAAATTGCATGAATAAGTATTACTCGCGAAGTTTTAAAGTCTAATCGGGGAAGAAGCACATGAAGTTTATCTAAATCACTTTCGGCAATGAAGAAAAAGTTGAATTTAAGTCTCATACAACAATTTGACAAGTACTTCCTTTCTTCCAAAAATTAAGTTTTTGAGAGATACAAGTTTTTCTCACGGCGTCAAAGGGATGGAGAACCGTTTGAAGTATTTTTATATGATCTTAAAGTGTTGGTCAAAGATTTTGGTGATCTATCATATTCATTAATAAGGGGCAGAATAGTAATTGGGATCAGTGACGTGACCATGAGGGAAAGGTTGTTGAGAATTTCGCAACCGCCACTGGATGACGCCATAAATCACTGCAAAGTAACTGAAGTAAGTCGTATACAGGTGGAGACGATGAAGAAATCAGATATAGGATGTCAGGTGGATGCGATTCAAGAAAAAAGGAATTAAGGTGGGCACAGCAAAACAAGGACTGTCCTGGGTAAATCACGTGGCTGTCAAAATCAGGGAAGGGGCTGAAGAATGGACCAGTAGAAATGAATGTTTATATATGTTTCTCTGAGTAAAGCTAATGATTGTGTTTAATAATATGTGCGAAAAGAACAAAAATAATAACAATTATAATATTTGCGGATATATTTTAGTATTCATTTTGGATAATTTTATTCAGTATACAAATTTCAGAATTTTAAAGACCAATGCGAACTATAAAACTATCTATTTACGATACAAATGATACAGATGCGGTGAAAAATACGATTATAAAGATGTATAGTTCGAAAAGTTGTCTAAACGTCATGTCACGATGTCATTAAGTTTAAAATTAACAAAGTTAAAGCTATTTTAAAATCTTAACCCTTAATTTTACCCCCTTAGAGTTGTTTAAAAAAACATATAAAACAAGATATCCCAATATAAAGTATAATTTAAATTATTTTCAAAAATATAACAATATACTTAATAAATTCATAGTAAATGTAAAGTAACTTTATTATTTAAATACAAATTAAATTTTATTAAAATCAGCTCAATAGTATTCCATTAAATTTTTTTATAATTTGACTATGATGGATAAGTTTAATTTATGTGAATCAAGCTCATATGAAGCTAAGGTCATTTTCACGATGAAGCTAAATTTCAAATTTCAATCACATGTTCGAATGACTTTTCTTTGCATTTCTCTACAAGTTACATAGTTTTCTCCAATATAACTTTTTATTAATAATAACATTATTATATTATAAGCAAACCTCCTTTCCTTTATAAGAACAGGAAAGTAAAAGTGATATATATATAAATGAAACAAATAAAGTGTGATATATTTGTTTACTTATTGCTTATTTGCAAAGTCATATTTAAAAAGTTATTTTCATTATTATTAATTTATTTTTAGTTTTATCAATACTATGAGATAATATTTAGTTTTATTGTGCAATGTTATTCAAGTAGCTGTGTATATGTAGGGAATCCTTATGATCCAGCTTTCTGTTGTAATTCATTCTGTGGGTGAAGAATTGGACACGGATTAGTGAGCGAAAGTTAAATATTTTATCAGTCTCTTACACAACTTCACTCAAACGAGTCATTAGCTGAAGAATTTTAAGATTGCAATTAAGAAGCTGAAATGATTGTAGGCAGCACAGAAAAATGTGAAGGTATATAAAATAGTTCCCTTTCTAAGGAATATTCTACAAATCGATTGTTATGGTTGGTTCAGTAAATCTTTAATGTATTGCCAGGAATTTTTCCCCGGTCAGTGGCATTGCTAAAGCTATGCTTCTCAAAAGTAAATAAGAGAACACTAAATTTCGGTCTCCTCATCTTCGAGGATGCAGGTTGCAATATTAGGATGGACATTTGGGTTGTGTGTTAGCAATACTGGGATCAGTACAAAATTTGTTTGGAGAACAAAGTGAAGATCCATTGCCTCAATAAATAAAATGCTAGCTTCAAACATTTTTAACGATTTGTCCCGATGTTTGCATATGGCTAACGCCAGTTTAAGAAAAATACATTTAAGTTTGTCTTGTTTTTCAGTTCCCTTTGAAAGTCTAATAACTTGGAATATATTGCAGTCTGGGATAGAAAAAGGCTTACTTCAAAATCCATTAAAAGTCAAAATTCATAAACAAGTAATCCATTCTTATTCTTTCAGATTTGTATAACGATTTGTTAAAATTAAAGATTTTGTTAAAGATATCCAAGCTAATCCTTAAAATATTTCTTTGGTCTCTTTTGTTCTTTCTTGAAGCTAAGTAAAAGGAAAGGTATCAATACTTATTTCAGCAGTAAAAGATTGCTAGTATTATTCTAAGATGATTTTAGTTGGGGTTCGGTCGAGGTAGATCCAAAAAACACAAATAAAAAAATGTATTTTTTTAATGAATTATTTAAATTATTGCTAGTATTAAATTGCTCATAGGACTAGGTCAGCACGACCCGGAGTTATTTATTTTAGATGTCATTGTCGTATTCGGATGTTAAAGAAACAATGCAAAGAAAATAAAGCAATCTTTTCTATAAATAAATGGCTTTAATTCGAAAATGGTTTCATTTCAATATGAAAATTAGTTTTTAGGGGCCCTAGAACTATTATTTTTTTAAAAACAACAGTGAAGAGCAAAGAATATCCAAAGAAAAAAAATTAACCAAAGGTTTAGGACAGTAGCCTATTTTTAAAAATGAAATATATCGCTAGTAAATTCTTTATCTTCTATTTTATTTTTTTTAATTACTCTTGGATTAATCCTAACTCTTTAATTTTAAAGTAACCTTATAACATTATTTTAGCCCTTGAAGCTTTAATTATTTAAAAATAAATTATTTTCTGTTAATTGTAATGATAATATCCCGATATTATTATTTAAACTAAAATAAATTACTAAAATGCATTTCTCAATTTATTTTGGTAAATATATTAAAATTTTGTTGAATCCGTCAATTAGTCTTAAAATTCTTGATGCGTCGTTCTAGCACCAAAAAATATTTTGTAGACGGTTACATAGAAAAATACAATTATACAAAATACGGTAGATATTTATAGCATTTGTTTAAGAGCTATGTTGGTCCAAAACATATCGATACACATCGGAATAATGAGCAAAATTGTCCCATTCTTCCAATTTTTTTTTGTGCAAAACTTTGAAGTGTTACATTTCAGAAATAACTGTTAAATTTCCTTGCACCTATCGATAGAATTAATTCAGCAAGTTTCGCCAAAGTTTGTCATCCTTGGGTTTCCGCAACTCAATTGTTCGACATGGAGTACCTTAGAAGCGGAGAAGAAACAGCTGATTTATGAAGTTTTATTGTCATTTGTAAAGACATATTAATGTAACGAGACAGTCTTCATGAATTATATTATGGTAACTTACAAGAAGATTAATTTTTGACATATTCTACTAGGAATAATCGAGTAAGACCATTTAATCGAGTCGTACCACATTTAATATGGATTCTAAAGTTGTATGAATCGAAGGCTCTGAAATTAGTTCTGATATTGGCAGCATAGAAATTTATGGTCTTTTTAAAGAAAAACTGAAAACTCTTTCCCATGATGGTTGACAGATGGACAAACCACCTAAACAGAGAGGCGGGGTTTAAGAAAAACTTTTAAAAAAAAGAAGAATCAAAAGTGAAATACAGAAGATTGTTTCAAAGGTAATCAAAATACGGTAATCAAAATTAGGATAATATTCCTTTTCTTTGCAAGGCATTTGATTATTTGATTTAAAAATGCTTTGTAGTAGACTAAAATGTTTTCTTTTGGATTTTATTTTATAAATATGGGACATAAATGAAATATATGTCCTTCTTGTGTACATTAAGGGAAGCTAAATTATTTTTAATACTTTACTATTTACTTTTCAAAGCAGAAATATTTGTTCTGAAGTATAGAATTTAGTTTATTTGTTGTTAGAATGAAAAAAAACAACAAAAAAGTTATTTATAATATATTCTAGATTTTATTTGATACTGGTCATATTAGCTAATAAATCTCATTTGATTATTATATAATATATGTTCGAATGGGACAATAGCAAAGTAAATAGAACAAATTTTGGAAAGAGGAACATGCAAGTGCATTAGATGGATATGCCAGGGGCCTGGGGTCACCGCCAGGGAACATTGAACAGACCCCATTGTCCTGAAAGCAACGGATTACATCGGCTACTAATAGATAGTGAACGGTATCTTATTGTCGGTCCGTCTTCCCACATGCGGAAAGTTTGGGTATCCATTCATAGACATAACGGGCAACGCAGCGATCAAGAGGCGTCGTCCTAATGTCAAAGATCTTAAACCTTAAACATAGAGACTCTATTAGACTAATGTGGCGTGAATCATGGATACAACTATTATATATTAGTGGTGACTGGTAACTGGTAGCCTGACTTAAGAAAGGGATAGTTTGGTTACTCCAAACTGGTGACTGGTAACTGGTAGATTAAAATACAGAATGGATTGGAACTAGCTTCTATGTCCATATGGGTTGCAGGATTCAGGCCGAATAGTAATGTAATCCTATAAAAGTCATATATAAGTAATCCATGTGTTTTGATATAAGTAAAGTGTCATTTGAAAGAAAACTTTTCTTTACCCATTATATTTTTACAAGCTTTCGATATAAGAAAGACATTTGAGATGGTGTATCCACCAGCGGAGATCGCTCCTAAAGATTGGAAAAAATAAATGTAGAAAAATAAGATGGCAATTTTTACACTCAAAATTATATGCTTGAAAAATTTATGCCTCAGCATACAACTGTTTTTGTACCGTGTGGCTGTTACTATTTATGAAGAAAAAAATACAATATAATCTTGTACGTATCTGAAGCTTGAGATCAAACCAACACATCAAAACATAATTTTTCTGAGTTATTGGTCAAGTAAGGTCTGAAAACAAATAAGACCGTGGAACTTCTTAAGCCACTTGAGTTTTCGCCAAGGTAGCCGAACTAACAGTGGCAGCATTTATTTTGAGTTTTTTTTTTGCTTAGAATAATTCTGTTATAGAAATTATGAAATCGAAGCTTAGTGCTATGTAAGAAAGCTTCCACAAGTTACCAAACTTCGCCCTTGAACAGAGAAAGAACACATGATTACGTGTTGTACGCTTCACATATTCATGCATCATTGCTGTTTTCTTCAGTACTGTCTGGCTGATTGTTATAGTGAATTCTATAGATTCTATGGTCATTCACAAGACAGATTAATTTTTTTTTTCAGGTTTGCAGGGGGCACCAGGGTAGCTCATGCGTTCGGGTCTCGCAATACTGGCGCCGTGGTTCAAATCCCGCAAACTTTTGCAAACTTTTGTCGATAAATAAAAGCTTGTTCTGAACCTTGGATGTTTAGAATGGGATGACAACCTGTAGATAGCTCTAGCAATTCTTAAAATAAATAGGGCAAATCCGATATTTAAGCTTACTTTGCAAACCGTTGGAGAGATTTGAGGCGTACGTAAACTTCTTTGGTTCAGCACAACTTCACCATGCACTTACATCATCAGGCATGCGTGTACTGACATCATATAGACAAGGGCAAGAACAGTTCAAACCTTAGGACTACCTTTCTTAGCCGATATGTGTCTGTGACCATACACCTGCCTCGGAGATCTCTCCAGGCATCACTATCGCCCTGATGATGACTTACAAGTTAAGTCGAAACGTCGGCAATAATAAAATCATTACCAAACAATTTTGGAGAATTTTATTTTTCTCTTCTCTAACATAAGACTCCACGGCTAACGAACCTCCAACCTTACTACAATTAAGTAGGAAATAGAGCTGAACAGACGAAGGGAATATACTTGTTGAGGAAAATGGATACAACAATACATAAACGACAAATTGATGTGTACGTGGTATAAACGTAAATTTATTGAGGAAACGAGGAAAGCTGAAGTAGCAGAAAAAAAATAAATTATAATGAAAGGTAAAAATAAAATAAAATACAGAATCTTTTCTTACTTTATTTAGGCTCCTCGAAAATAAATCAGTCAGAGGTTGACTCGGATTTTTATTTCCCGCAAATTTCGAGTTCTATGGTCAAGTATTAAAAATTTGTTAGCGACCTGCTTATTGTGCTAGATGTGAAGATTAGAGCATCAGTTAAAAGAAATAGAGATGATCATTTATTTCTAATAAGGGAAAGAAAATGAATATTTATAGGAAACTGAAAATAAGGAGTTTTAAAAGAAGGACACAAAATACATCTCAATAACCATCGAGAAATTTAACTTGTATGTCCAAAATAAAATTTTCTCAAATTTTCTAATGAATCTTAGAAATTAGAAAGATCAAAACTACGCTGATAACAGATAATTACAAATTTAGTGCTAATTAAAGTACTCAGGATCCCATTTAATCAGGCGAATTTGCAGAAATTTCTGTTTGTCTCTTTGATTTAATATAAAATCCAAAATGGAGAAATATTTAAGTTCAAAAGGAGAGTTTATTACCGTAGATATTATTCTTAGATGATTTTTGTTGGGGTTCGGTCAAGGTAGATCCAAAAAACACAAATTTAAAAAAATGTATTTTTTAATAAAGGATTTTCTGCCAACGTTTCGGCTTACATTGTAAGCCATCTTCATGATAGCCCTGAAGATGGCTTACAATGTAAGCCGAAACGTTGGCAGAAAATCCTTTATTAAAAAATAAATTTTTTTAAATTTGTGTTTTTTGGATCTACCATGACCGAACCCCAACAAAAATCATCTAAGAAATCTTTAAGGTTTTAAGAACAAGAGATGTTGACACAGTAGAAAACCTATAGGGAAAAAAAATGTGTATTACAAGAATTTAAGACATCTGCGACTTATCCCGTAGTACCCGTGGCCCACGATGGAAATCTTCAGTGTAATGTCAGGGTACTGGAAGAAAAACTGAAGATTATAAACATGAGGATAAGCCCGGCAAGAACAAAGGTAATAAGGATTGGGAAGGTGCAAAGCAATATGCCGACATGAATGCTATGATAGGAGACCTCTTAAATTGTAGCGACAAATATAGTTGTCCAACAATTATACCATTCCATCTTCAGTCTTCCTGTAGGAAGAGGAAGATCTAGAATGAAGTGAAAAGACATACTACACGGAGTCAGCATGCTGCTGGACATATATATCAAGTTACAAGTTAATGCCAATTTTGTCAAGCTCGATAAAGGCAGTTGCCGAAGTGGAAAACTATGATTGATTCAGACGAACATGGGAATCATATGCTATTTTCTGAAATGCCTTGCCACCAACACCTATTTCGTTTTATACTTTTTTTTTTCTTTTTGTAACGAAAGTAATAAAGAAGATCCAGGACTCGAACCTGGATCTCCTGCTTTCCGGGCCGGTGCGTTTCCATTTACGCTACCAAGACAAGTCTGATAAGTTATTAAATTCCCCGCACTAGTGTCGAGGGTCTAACCTCGGAGGCAGACGAATATATCGTCATATGCTCGGAGGAGCTGACATTGTCAAGCTGTTTAAATGACTCTTGTTATTTATTTTTAAATTTTAATTTTATAAATATTATTTTTTGTGGTATTTACCTCAATGAATAATCATTTCGGGNTCATTCTCTTTTCAGCCCTGAAGAAGCCATCACATGATGTGCGAAAGCTCGGCAAATAACAACAATTTGACACGGTCCAAC
Source organism: Oncopeltus fasciatus (assembly GCA_000696205.2). Classification (NCBI taxonomy): domain Eukaryota; kingdom Metazoa; phylum Arthropoda; class Insecta; order Hemiptera; family Lygaeidae; genus Oncopeltus; species Oncopeltus fasciatus. The sequence continues at coordinate 165,118 of KZ807749.1, read as the reverse complement.
CCGGAAGAAGAAACGGTTAATATAAAATTAATATGTTAGTCAAACTTCCTTCAAGCTATTCAGGTAGGTACAATGTTAAACAACCACAAACGATTGAAACCATTCTTTAATTCTGCATCGATCCTACTAGGCATTAGGCAAATCGTAAAAAGGTCGTTTTTTATTGTTTTTTTTTTTTTTTAATCTTTCTAGAAATTATTGACAAACCAAAACACAACAATTAAAAAAAAATTAGGTAAATAATCTAAAAGATTATTTCCACCACCAATGAATATAGAACTGTCATACCTTCCATTGTCCGTCTTCATTGGCAGATGGTTTGCAGAAACCAATGAAGACGGACAATGGAAGTTATGACGAAAAAAAAATTATGTTGATGGAGAAGCTGCCCAATAGCAGAACTCCTAAATTTACTTATAAGAATAATATTTTGAAATTCAAATTTAATAACTTTGGAATATGGGAAAAGTGTTAATGGACGATTGTTGTTGCAGATGCTGGCAGTAGTACTGTTCGGTCTTAGCCTGGTGGCCGCCTCGGCGAGGGGTGCCCCTCAGGGGGTGGAGGGCGGCTCGAACAAGGAGGGCGCGTTCTTCACGAACGAGGCCATCAGACAGGCGCAGAACACCCACCTGATCCCCCAAGGCGCCACGATCCAGAAGGTGCAGGAGGGTATCGAGCTGGCCGCCTACGAGAGCATACCCGGCGACCAGAGGATAAATCTGTTCGAGATCCTCGGGGACCACGTCCCGCCAGAGGTAGTCAACAACCTCCAGACGCAAGTCGACCAGGTCGGCAAGTCCAGGCGATGACCGCTCTCTTGGAACCTCTCTGGCTGTGCAATACGAACCTCTCCATCCAGCTCAACTCTTCTCCATTGAATGATCTGTCCCCCCCCCATTATTAAATAAAGTACTTTAGTTAGTTTTTTTTATTTTTGTAAGCCATTGAGTTTTATTTTCTTTCCGAATTACCCACTTTCTTCATATAAAAATAATCTGTTAACAGTGGGTTGACTTTTAATTTTCTTTGACTCTTTTCATGGGAATCAGGCAGTAATAATCAACCAAAAATATTCTGGATTAATTATATCATTAAAAACTAATTATGAAGATAAAAATCACCTCATTGAAGCTTTTTTATTTTTTTTTTTAACCATGAGAGCCTATGTGGAATCAATGGTCTACTTTATATTTTATTTTGCAAATCGACAGAAACGTAGTCACATCAAAAACCATATACTAAATGTAATTATTAAATTTAAATACAGCGTCCTCTTCAACACATTTTGGGCAGGCAAACCTACCTGAAATGTCAAATGAACTTAAAACAAAAGAACATAACTTTCTCAATTAACATTTTACGATTGATATATATAAGGCAGCTTTCTTTGAAAATGTGGAAAATAAGTAATAAGCATATTTATCATACCTTCTATTATCCGTCTTCATTGGTTTCTGCAAACCATCTTCTGTTGGCGAACGCTTTCGGATATTGTCCGTCTTCTTGGCCGAATACATGTGTTCACTGTCACTGTTTGTATTCAACTCATCTTATATCATGTCCTAAGAAGATGGTTTGCAGAAACCAATGAAGAATAAATATTATTTTTTTGTGGTACTTAATCCCACGTAAATTTAAATAATTTTTTAGTGCAAGGGAACAGAATAAAAAAAAAAAACGTTCGAGTCCTGGCTAGGACAGTTAGATTTTTTATTCTGTTCCCTTGCACTAAAAAATTGTTAAAATTTACGAGGGATTAAATACCACAAAAAAAAATTTATAATAGGATTTTAAATTTCGGCCTCCACCTAAATTAGGCATTCCCCTCGGCCAATGGGAGCCATTATCAAACTTATTCTAAACTTTCAAAAAGGATCTTAAAAACGAAATTTAGATATATTATTTTAAAATTGTGTGCGTACAGACAAATTTGCAAACCTAAAATTTTGTACGGACTATATTTTTAGCATCTCCAATGTAGGATCGGTGAAAATCAGTTATTTTTTTTTCAAAAGTTAAGTTAAAATAATTATATAAGTCGCTAATTAACTTTTAAGAACCATTTTACTTCTACGTGGTATACACTCTCCTTGGTAACAACTCGCTCTGGTCCACTAATTCTGGTAACATATTCGAACAGAGCTGGTGGTTTTTCTATGCACCATGTATTTAGAATTTATAAATTTTAATTCTAAAACATTGTTAAAGTAAAAACCATTATTCGAGTTATTAAGAATATTTTTAATGCCGGGCAATTTTCGGGAGAGTGACCAACCCAATTATCAAAGGACCTTTAACGTCAGCGTCCTACTGGGATAGTACGTCCTGTGGCTTCGACGGTCGTCAGATGTTTCTTCTTCCGGGTTGGACCGTGTCAAATTGTTGTTATTTGCCGAGCTTTCGCACATCATGTGATGGCTTCTTCAGGGCTGAAAAGAGAATTATAGTTNCCTTCTATTATCCGTCTTCATTGGTTTCTGCAAACCATCTTCTGTTGGCGAACGCTTTCGGATATTGTCCGTCTTCTTGGCCGAATACATGTGTTCACTGTCACTGTTTGTATTCAACTCATCTTATATCATGTCCTAAGAGACATTGAAACCTCACGAAGTGTCTGGACACAAGAAACATTAATAATACCTCCGACAATCAGGAGTGTGAATATTCCGAGCTTTCAAAATTGATGTTATGCGTTTACATAATTTGAATAATCTGAAGGGTTATTATAACTACCGTTGAATATAGAACTATCATACCTTCTGTAATCCGTCTTCATTGGTTTCTGCAAACCATCTTCTGTTGGCGAGCGCTTTTGGACATTATCCATCCTCGTGGCCGAATACAGTTGAATAAAGACAGTGACAGTGAACACACGTTTTCGGTCAAGAAGATGGACAATGTCTGAAAGCGCTCGCCAACAGAAGATGGGGTGCAGAAACCAATGAAGACGGATAATAGAAGGTATGATAGTTCTATATTCATTGGTAGTGAAAATAACCTTTTAGAATAAGCATATTTGTTTATAAAAACTCAAACAAAATGGAAAATGAAAATCTAAAATCAGAAAACTACCAGTGAAATAGGGATGCTTTAATAAAAGAAATTATCCTTCACTGACAACGCATTCTCATGTGAACACATTATTTTTTTAAATATAGAATTCATATAGAATAGACTTTTTCCTGAATAAAATATATAGATAGTTTAATGAAGAATAGTAAAATTTGGTTTATTCAAAATGATATGGGAAGATATGTTCATTCCATGGTTAGCCATTCAGCATTTAATAAATCAGGGTTGTATTCTATTTAAAATTCTCTGCTGGTTTAAAGATCCACCTAAATATCTATGAATACACTATCTTATTCGCCATGTGAAAAGTAAACGGCTTGAAGTTTTAGTTTAGTTTTTCCAAACTAATAAATGTTTTTTTTAAATACTTAAATTATTCATTAAAATTAAAATAAAGAGAAATACATCAATATAATGATCCTACTGTTTATATTCCACTGTATGCATATGTAAGAAATATAATTTCTGCTTATTCTTTTATAACTAAAAGTTAATACCTTAGAGCTCTTTGTGTAATCAATGTTTTGAGAGCAGAGAAGATGACAATGGGCTGAATTATACTTGATTCTCCGTGTTTCAGTGAGTCGGAACTAAAATTGGCATGATTAGGCTAGCCCAAGGTCGTCTGAAAGGCAAGTACCATGTTTCGCATCATTACTGGTAACTACCTCAGAAATGACGAGAGGAATTTTAATCTTGCTTGATTGAAGGAGGACATCTTATCATTCTCATGTTGATTAATATAAATTAAACTATTAATAGACTATTAACTTCCGAATTTAATATATTTGAAATAGCGATTAATTTTCTAAAATCAATCTTATATTTTAAGTTTAAGCATTTTCAAACAAGCTAACAGTGCATAAGATAGATAGGAATATAAGTTCCCTCAAATTCGTGATTAGTTGCTAGCTTTTTAATTAAATCTTAACGTAAATATCAATAAATTAGCATATAATATTTTTTTAATTACATAAATAGTATAAAATAATAATAAAGATCTAGTTTTTACCCGCATTTACTTAAAGAAAATGATTTAATACTGTAAAGCTTCTCTCATTTTTACACGTAATAGTCATAACTATAAATTAAATTCTATTAAAGCGATGAGATTATTAACAAATAAAAATTATGCTTTCTTAAACTAAAGTTATGCATACACACACACACACACACACACAACCACACCCACCCACACACACACAAACAAACCAATCACGCAACATACCATACAGATACAGGGTATGTACCCTCCCCACCCAAGAGGGGAAATATATGTTAAAAATGTGTTTATTTTTGACCCAACACAAAACACAAAAGAAGTGTGGTCAGCACACCGTTCTGGCAGCCTGATTTTGTCCCATTCAATAAAGAATCGTTTTCAATAAGGGCTGGTTGTTTCTTAAAACACACCTGGAATCCTCTGGGTGATTAGAAACAGAGGCACAGAAAGAATAAACCAACGGTGCACTGTGAGCATTTAACTTGGTACCTTTGGCTTAAAATGATGATTAAAATGATGTCGAAAATGCCTTCGACAAAATATGGCAAAAAGGACTTCTTTTAAGCTGAAAAAAGCTGCCGTTCCACCATACCTATTTGATATAGTAAAATCATTCCTTAAGAATAGGACATTCCAGGTCAGGGTAAATGGCTCCCTTAGCAGGACCGCATCCATAAAAGCCGGGGTACCACAAGGGGCAATTTTAAGTCCCCTTCTTTACCTTGTGTATTGCAGCGACATGCCGGAACCTCCATTATCAGAATTGGCCACCTTCGCAGACGATACACTACTTCTGTGCAAACACACGAGAGTTCAAAACGCAGTGTACAATCTACAAGAAGCGACTGACTGTCTTACAGCCTGGTTTTACAAATGGCGCCTGTCTTTAAACCCTCAGAAAACCGAAGCAAAAATTTTTAGTCTTCGCAGATTCTCCAACAATAACCTT
>KZ807749.1:144644-154771 GCA_000696205.2 Oncopeltus fasciatus | reverse complement strand
TATATATATATGCATGCATGAATTGTTCATTGTTCAATTAGTCGCTAGATGTGGAGGAACATGTTTAAAAAATTAAACATATTCTGTAAAAAAATCTTGAAACAAAGGGAATAAGTAAATTCATTTAAGTACGTTTTGAGTTCCACTTTTAGTTTTAAGGTAATCTTGCAAGCGAGATAATTCAAATACCGCATATCGGTACTGATGTGAATAGCTTGATTTAAAAGTGCCCCATTGGAAGTCTGTCATGACAGAGGAGGTCTGAGGTCCTGAAGGAGGAGCAGAGTGGGATTGTGTGGTAGGGAAGAGTGAACGGCTTACTCCAGTGACCTGTGTTGTGTAATTCGCTTTCCAGTCATGCAAGTCCCGTAGAAAGAGGAAACCCACAATTCTGAAAAAAAAAAAAAAAGTGGTAGTTGACTATTTCAGTTTGTATATTAACTGCATTGTCTTCATTCTTTCATGAATTTTATTAAAAACTTGAACTTATGTAATAATTTATTTGTTTTAAATCTGTTTCAAAAGCGGATTCTTGCTATATGAGGAATAAATCGAGATGACGACAGCAATTAAAGGCTAAAATTTCTCTTAGAACACCAATTGTCTCCCAAATCAAAGCTTGTTTCATTAGATGCTTGTACTATTACTCTAAACGTACATATGCAAATTTGTTCAACTGGAGAGTTTTTTGTCCGTAGATATTATTATCCAAACATTTTTGGATCTAACTTGACCGAACCACAACTAAAATCATATAACAATATGTAAATTTGTGTTTGTAGACGAATATGTTCGACTTTGGTAAAGATTTATACAAGCCAAATGCGTAAGAGGTGACTATTTATTCCCAGAATCTTTCGAAAAAAATACAGAACAAAGTAAAATACTCAACAAAAGTTGTCTTAAATAGTTAAAATTAATTGTATTATTAGTCGTTACTTAGAATAGAACACTAGAAAATAAACTATTGTAATCTACACATCGAATAAAAAAAAGGCAACGCAAACAAAATTCGCCTAGTAAATGCTTTACGGGTGAAATTAGGTTTTTGGCGAAACTCCCCCCTTGCCTCATAACGGGCACCAAACGCAACTCGATTAGCTAAACAGTTGGGCTGTTAAAGGAATTTTAAATTTTAAACACTTATTTAAACGCCCTTATGGAGGATCGCGTTCAAATAAAATTGTCATTGTCAAAATGGGCGGAATATGTATCCCAAATAATAAAAAAAATATTGATTCATTATCTAAAGTCAAAATCACAATTGAAATGTATTAACTAACATTTTAAGAAGCGTATTATCCGACAACGAATTAAGACGCTGCTCATTAATAGTTAATTTATTTGTACCAATTTAATACCAGGCCGGATCAATAACTTATACCACTGAAATAGTTCTAATTACAAATATTTACAACTTCTCTTTGAAAGTTTTTTTCTATAATATACGATTTAAAATTCCTTTAGTCATTATAAATTAAAAATACTGTTAAATAAAATAGATTTAAAATTTATTTTAGAGTAAAGTTAAATAAAATATAATTTTAAAAATATAATAAGTTTTATTCTGGTAAACAGAATTTCACTGGTAAATTAATGCCTCATTTTTATTAGTGGGCTTTGATGATTGTCTTCTAGTCTTAGAGATTATATAATTTTACTCGGACCGTATTCTATTTCTTGTAAGATAAAGTTACTCATATATTCATTCTTATCGTATCGTGGAAAAAACAATCAGCCAGATACTCGTCTCAGCACCATAAACATATCCATCAGTCTTTTTCAAACTTGCAAAAAAATAAAAAAAGCTCCTTTCACGTTCTGTCAGCCTGATACCCGTCTCAGAATTTTGATACTTTGAGACGTCCTATCCGATCTTGCAGAGAGCTCTTTTCACGTTCTGCCAGCCGGATACACGTCTAGTCTTTTTCGAACTTGCAAAAAAATAAAAAGAGCTCCTTTCACGTTCTGTCAGCCTGATACCAGTCTCAGAATTTTGATACTTTGAGACATCCTATCCGATCTTGCAGAGAGCTCATTTCACGTTCTGCTAGACGGATACACGTCACGGCGCGTTAAAACATATCCACCAGTCTTTTTCGAACTTGCAAAAAAATATAAAGACCTCCTTTCACGTTCTGTCAGCCTGATACCTGTCTCAGAAATTTGATACCTCGAGACGGCATATCCAATCTTGCAGAGAGCACTTTTCACCTTCTGCCAGCCGGATACTTGTCACGGCGCGTAAAAACATATCCACCATTCTTTTTCGAACTTGCAAAAATAAAAAGAGCTCCTTTCACGTTCTGTCAGCCTGATACCCGTCTCAGAATTTTGATACTTCGAGACGTCTTATCCGATCTTGTAGAGAGTTCCTGTCACGGTCTGTCAGACTGATACCCGTAATTCTGGGACGGGTATCAGTCTGACAGAACGTGACAGGAGCTCTTTTTATTTTTTGCAAGTTCGAAAATGGTGGATATGTTTTAACGCGCCGAGACGTGTATCCGGCTGACAGACCGTGACAGGAGCTCTCAGCAAGATCGGATAAGACGTCCCGAAGTATCAAAATTCTGAGACGGGTATCAGGCTGACAGAACGTGAAAGGAGCTCTTTTTATTTTATTTGCAAGTTCGAAAAAGCCTGGTGGATATGTTTTAAGGTGCCGAGTCGAGTATCCGGCTGATTTGATACCTCGAGACGGCTTATCCAATCTTGCAGAGAGCTCTCTTCACCTTCTGCCAGCCGGATACTTGTCTCGGCGCGTAAAAAAAAAAACACCATTCTTTTTCGAACTTGCAAAAAAATAAAAAGAGCTCCTTTCACGTTCTGTCAGCCTGATACCAGTCTCAGAATTTTGATACTTTGAGACGTCCTATCGGATCTTGCAGAGGCTCTTTTCACGTTCTGCCAGCCGGATACTTGTCTCGGCGCGTAAAAACATATCCACTATTCTTTTTCGAACTTGCAATAAATAAAAAGAGCTCCTTTCACGTTCTGTCAGCCTGATACCCGTTTCAGAATTTTGATTCTTCGAGACGTCCTATCCGATCTTGCAGAGAGCTCTTTTCACGTTCTGCCAGCCGGATACACGTCTCGGCACGTTACAATATATCCACCAGTCTTTTTCGAACTTGCGAAAAAATAAAAAGAGCTCCTTTCGCGTTCTGTCAGCCTGATACCAGTCTCAGAATTTTGATACTTCGAGACGTCCTATCCGATCTTGCAGAGAGCTCTTTTAAGGTTCTGCCAGCCGAATACACGTCTCGGCACGTTAAAACATATCCACCAGTCTTTTTCGAACTTGCAAAAAAAATATAAAGAGCACCTTTCACGTTCTGTCAGCCTGATACCTGTCTCAGAATTTTGATTCTTTGAGACGTCTTATTCGATATTGAAGAGAGCTCTTTTCTCGTTCTGCCAGCCGGATACTCGTCTCGGCACGTTAAAACATATCCACCAGTCTTTTTCGAACTTGCAAAAAAAATATAAAAAGCACCTTTCACGTTCTGTCAGCCTGATACCTGTCTCAGAATTTTGATTCTTTGAGACGTCTTATTCGATATTGAAGAGAGCTCTTTTCTCGTTCTGCCAGCCGGATACTCGTCTCGGCACCTTAAAACATATCCACCAGTCTTTTTCGAACTTGCAAAAAATAAAAAGAGCTCCTCTCGCGTTCTGTCAGCCTAATACCCGTCTCAGAATTTTGATACTTCAAGACGTCTTGTCCAATCTTGCAGAGAGCTCTTTTCCCCTTCTGCCAGCCGGATACTTTGTCTCGGCGCGTAAAAACATATCCACCATTCTTTTTCGAACTTGCAAAAAAATATAAAGAGCTCCTTTCACGTTCTGTCAGCCTAATACCCGTCTCAGAATTTTGATACTTCGGGACGTCTTATCCGATCTTGAGGAGAGCTCTTTTCACGTTCTGCCAGCCGGATACACGTCTCGGCGCGTTAAAACATATCCACCATTCTTTTTCGAACTTGCAAAAAAAAATATAAAGAGCTCCTTTCACGTTCTGTCAGCCTGATACCTGACTCAGAAATTTGATACCTCGAGACGGCTTATCCAACCTTGCAGAGAGCTCTTTTCACCTTCTGCCAGCCGGATACTTGTCTCGGCGCGTAAAAACATATCCACCATTCTTTTTCGAACTTGCAAAAATATATAAAGAGCTCCTTTCACGTTCTGTCAGCCTGATACCAGTCTCAGAATTTTGATACTTTGAGACGTCCTATCCGATCTTGCAGAGAGCTCTTTTCACGTTCTGCCAGCCGGATACACGTCTCGGCACGTTACAATATATCCACCAGTCTTTTTCGAACTTGCGAAAAAATAAAAAGAGCTCCTTTCGCGTTCTGTCAGCCTGATACCAGTCTCAGAATTTTGATACTTCGAGACGTCCTATCCGATCTTGCAGAGCTCTTTTAAGGTTCTGCCAGCCGGATACACGTCTCGGCACGTTAAAACATATCCACCAGTCTTTTTCGAACTTGCAAAAAAATAAAAAGAGCTCATTTCACGTTCTGTCAGCCTGATACCAGTCTAAGAATTTTGATACTTTGAGACGTACTATCCGATCTTGCAGAGAGCTCAATTCACGTTCTGCCAGCCGGATACACGTCTCGGCGCGTTAAAACATATCCACCAGTCTTTTTCGAACTTGCAAAAAAATAAAAAGAGCTCCTTTCACGTTCTGTCAGCCTGATACCAGTCTCAGAATTTTGATACTTTGAGACGTCCTATCCGATCTTGCAGAGAGCTCTTTTCACGTTCTGCCAGCCGGATACACGTTTCGGCACGTTAAAACATATCCTTCAGTCTTTTTCGAACTTGCAAAAAAAATATAAAAAGCACCTTTCACGTTCTGTCAGCCTGATACCTGTCTCAGAATTTTGATTCTTTGAGACGTCTTATTCGATATTGAAGAGAGCTCTTTTCTCGTTCTGCCAGCCGGATACTCGTCTCGGCACCTTAAAACATATCCACCAGTCTTTTTCGAACTTGCAAAAAATAAAAAGAGCTCCTCTCGCGTTCTGTCAGCCTAATACCCGTCTCAGAATTTTGATACTTCAAGACGTCTTGTCCAATCTTGCAGAGAGCTCTTTTCCCCTTCTGCCAGCCGGATACTTTGTCTCGGCGTGTAAAAACATATCCACCATTCTTTTTCGAACTTGCAAAAAAATATAAAGAGCTCCTTTCACGTTCTGTCAGCCTGATATACCTGTCTCAGAATGACGGGTATCAGGCTGACAGACTGTGACAGGAGCTCTCTGCAAGATCGGATAAGTCGTCTCGAAGTATCAAATTTCTGAGACGGGTATCAGGCTGACAGAACGTGAAAGGAGGTCTTTATATTTTTTTTGCAAGTTCGAAATAGACTGGTGGATATGTTTTTACGCGCCGAGACAAGTATCCGGCTGGCAGAAGGTGAAAAGAGCTTTCCTCAAGATCGGATAAGATGTCTCGAGGTATCAAATTTCTGAGATGGGTATCAGGCTGACAGAACGTGAAAGGAGCTCTTTATATTTTTTTTGTAAGTTCGAAAAAGACTGGTGGATATGTTTTTACGCGCCGAGACAAGTATTCGGCTGGCAGAAGGTGAAAAGAGCTCTCCTCAAGATCGGATAAGCTTTCTCGAGGTATCACATTTCTGAGACAGGTATCAGGCTGACAGAACGTGAAAGGAGCTCTTTATATTTTTTTGCAAGTTCGAAAAAGAACGGTGGATATGTTTTAACGTGCCGAGACGTGTATCCGGCTGGCAGAACCTTAAAAGAGCTCTCTGCAAGATCGGATAGGACGTCTCGAAGTATCAAAATTCTGAGACTTGTATCAGGCTGACAGAACGTGAAAGGAGCTCTTTTTATTTTTTCGCAAGTTCGAAAAAGACTGGTGGATATATTTTAACGCGCCGAGACGTGTATCTGGCTGGCAGAACGTGAAAAGAGCTCTCTGCAAGATCGGATAGGACGTCTCGAAGAATCAAAATTCTGAAACGGGTATCAGGCTGACAGAACGTGAAAGGAGCTCTTTTTATTTTTTGCAAGTTCGAAAAAGAATGGTGGATATGTTTTTACGCGCCGAGACAAGTATCCGGCTGGCAGAACGTGAAAAGAGCCTCTGTAAGATCGGATAGGACGTCTCAAAGTATCAAAATTCTGAAACTGGTATCAGGCTGACAGAACGTGAAAGGTGCTCTTTATATTTTTTTTGCAAGTTCGAAAAAGACTGGTGGATATGTTTTAATGCGCCGAAACGTGTATCCGGCTGGCAGAACGTGAAAAGAGCTCTCCTCAAGATCGGATAAGACGTCTCGAAGTATCAAAATTCTGAGACGGGTATTAGGCTGACAGAACGTGAAAGGAGCTCTTTTTATTTTTTTGGAAGTTCGAAAAAGAATGGTGGATATGTTTTTACGCGCCGAGACAAGTATCCGGCTGGCAGAAGGTGAAATGAGCTCTTCTCAAGATCGGATAAGCCGTCTCGAGGTATCAAATTTCTGTGACAGGTGTCAGGCTGACAGAACGTGAAAGGAGCTCTTTATATTTTTTGCAAGTTCGAAAAAGACTGGTGGATATTTTTTAACGCGCCGAGACGTGTATCCGGCTAGCAGAACGTGAAAAGAGCTCTCTGCAAGATCGGATAAGCCGTCTCGAGGTAACAAAATTCTGAGACTGGTATCAGGCTGACAGAACGTGAAAGGAGCTCTTTTTATTTTTTTGCAAGTTCGAAAAAGACTGGTGGATATGTTTTAACGCGCCGAGACGTGTATCCGGCTGGCAGAACGTGAATAGAGCTCTCTGCAAGATCGGATAGTACGTCTCAAAGTATCAAAATTCTTAGACTGGTATCAGGCTGACAGAACGTGAAAGGAGCTCTTTTTATTTTTTTGCAAGTTCGAAAAAGACTGGTGGATATGTTTTAACGTGCCGAGACGAGTATCCGGAAGGATAATGAGTTTCAATATAAAATATTTGGACCTCTGGATGGATCAAGAACAGTTGGTCTTGGAACTTTGGCAATAGTAGAATATATTTTCTTAATTATCCCTATCGTATGTAGAATTTTATGTCACTAATATAAAATTACAACCACTAGACAGATAATTTCTGAGATCTTTGTTCATATTAATCAAATAATATAATTGTACAAAATCAAATAAGGTATAATGACTTTATTTTAGTTTATAAGAAGATTATTATTATTACTTATCATCTTTACTGATACATGTTTATTGTAGCTTTTATTATATTAATCCAGTCCTGTGACTTATTACTTGACCATTAATAAAGTCAACAGAAACTTTAATTTCTTCTACTTTATTTTTCAATTTCCGTATTATAAGATTCGCTAATTTTTAATGCACACAAACTTTTTCATTAACTATGAAAATAAGAATAACAGATTACGAAAGGATGCCTGCGAAAATTGTATTATTTTATAATATCTAACCCTAGCTAAAAAAATTTCTGACACAGCACATACATCAATAACTTTTTCCTGATAAATGTTAACTTATCCACTTTTATCTTCAGGGAGCATCCGTTTGAAATGATAAGATTAAAATCTTCAAAAAACTAACATTAGCTTCCTATGTCAACCTAGTTTTACATCTTTTGATTTTCTATCCATCAAACAATTGTAAAGTGTCATTACTTATACAGTTATGCTTATCTGCAATGTAATTCGGCAAAATCTCCCCCCCCCCCCTGTGTATATTCAATACAGAAACTATATGAATCTCAACTTGTGAGATCATTACACAGAAATGATTATTTATACAAGCTTATTTCGAAAAATTTTAAAAAAGGATGGGAAAATCTAACCTAAGTTAACATGTAACCGGAAGCGCAACCAAACTTATTTTGTTAGTAGGATTTAATTCTGACATCATTCTTGAGTATTACATTGATTTAGAATTTTTATATAGTTAGAATAAATTAACTATTCGAGTCACAAATTATCTTTATAACTGCGTTGCAACAGTACGCTCATTATTGTTCTCATCTCTTTTTTTGTTCAAAATCGGAATCATCTATTTTTTTTTTTAGAATTTTAATTATAATGAATTAGTGGTTTACATCTGTAGGACAATTTTGTCACTACAGGTAATATATTCCTTACGGCTCCAATTGAATTTCTGCCTTTCCACGATAAAGTGTAACACAAATTTTCTCGTACTGCAACTCAAATTTTTGAATTTGCTAATTTTATAATTTTTCACTTGAATTTTTATTAATTTTATTATNTCCCCTTGGATTCCATTAGAGAACAATGCGGCGAGGAGGATTTGAGCCCGGGAATGGGACTTACTATTCGGCACTTACTAGGACAGCTCAGTGAGATACATTCAACAACATCCAGGTATCTTCACTATGCTTGGGCAAACGACCATAGATTAATTTTATAAATATTATTTTTATTGTGGTATTTTTTCCCACGTAAATTTTAAACAATTAAATGCAAGGGAATAGAATAACAAATCTAACTGTCCCAGCCAGGGCTCGAACCTGGATCTCCTGCTAGCCATTAGCTAGTCTTTCTCGGAGGTTAGACTCTCGACACTAGTGCTGGGAATTGATTAACTTATCTGGCTAGTATCGGTGGTGTAATGACTAGCAGAAGATCCAGGTTCGAGCCCTGGCTGGGACTGTTAGATTTTTATTCTATTCCCTTGCATTTAATTGTTTGATGATTAATATTTAATTCAATAATTTAATAATAATCTTATTATTATTTAATGTTTTATCAAATAACATTTTTATCTTTATACATCGATGCACCCTACGATGCTATTGCTGACACAAAATATTTAAAAAAATACAAGACCAATAGCTAAAACATGTACTAGAGAGATAGGTTTCTTAACTCTAGACATGATTTTATCAAGTGGAATTCTGTGAAGTTCATTGGACAGTATTTTATTAAATTGACCACCAAGTCTGGTAGGAGTCAGATCCTGGCTGAAGGCCTTCTCATATTACAACCTGCTGAAATGTAGACTCCAGTTTGTGATCTAGCTAGATTCCATAATTCCAGTCGACAGCTATCAGCTTGTGGTCATTTGCAGAACGCCGCGAAGCGCCGGAAGCAAAAGCCTCCAGACTTCTCGTGGGCGATAGATCCCGGTGGAGTTCCTAAGCACGCCATACCCTCCAGGTTGTGACCCAGCTTGAACGAGTTCCGACGGGGGGGATCCTGCTAGAGAAAGCTGCACGATTCCCACTTTCCCGAGGGCGCCCATCACTTTCACGGGATCACTTGCGCAACCAGCAGCGGGGTTACCTCATTCCGATCGGAGTGGTAACAAACTAAGGACGTCCAGGACTTCTGATTACATCACGGCGAAGAAGAGGACATCGAGGAAAGGCGACGCCTCACCTCGTCTACTGCTCTTTCGACAATGTTGATAAATAATCGCGGCACTAGGACTGGGTGTTCACCTGAAATTCCAATCACTTCAAAATCTACAGTGCAAGAGACATGATAATCCATTAAAAAGTAATAATTCGCGCTCAACTTTAAAATTTTTATTTGTTTTAACCTCCTGTGTAATCACAGAGAGGCTATTTAGCTATTTAATCAACTTATTAACGCCCAGAGCATTGAACAGATATTATTTTTCGTTAAAGACTATCCTGCTGCTTTGGTAGTTCCCTTTTATTATATTTGTATTTATAATCTAAGATCTGATTAAAAACATTTTCATGGCTCAGCAGTTGTAATTTCTGAAATTCAATGAATCCCTTTAGATATTATTAATTAAATATTAAATTAAATATAAAATATTTCTTTGTGATTCGGAAAATCGAACAGTCAAGAAATTTGTTATTGTTCACGTAGCCATCGACGGTCGTCAGAAGTATTTACCGTTTCTTCTTCCGGGTTGGACCGTGTCAAATTGTTGATAGTTGCCGAGCGTTCGGACATCATGTGATGGCTTCTTCAAGGCTGAATAGAGAATGTTCTATTTTTTCTATATTTCTAATTCTCTATTCAGCCCTGAAGAAGCCATCACATGATGTGCGAAAGCTCGGCAACTATCAATAACTTGACACGGTCCAACCCGGAAGAAGAAACGGTAAATACTTCTGACGACCGTCGAAGCCTACGTGAACATG